>VYZU01021608.1:0-60928 GCA_013401355.1 Ceyx cyanopectus | reverse complement strand
ATATACACACACATACATATACAGCTAGATAGATGGATGTGAGAGAGTGAATTTATTACTTTTATAAGCAAATTATAAAGCATCACTTTTAAGAACATGATTGAGGTAAGAACCAGGCTTTCTTTGGGTGATTTTTCTCCAAAAATTGTTTCTGAAGAAGAGTTGCTTGTTTGGATTCTGGACAGTTGATTGTTAATCCTGTTTAATAAAATAACTAATTTCTATTAAAAGACCAATCCTCTTATCTTTCTGTTCAAGGGTGACTGTTAGGAATGGTGGGCTACAACGTGAGCCATCATACCCCTGCTAGAGCACAAGGGTTAATGGGTAGGTGTGATGGGGGCTTTGGCAGCCCCTTTCCTGCCTTCTTTTGTGCCAGGGCGCAGAGCTTTGACAGCCAGAGGAAGGCACCCCTGCTCCTTTGCTAGCCAGGCAAGTTGGATCTATGGATGCAGGTTGTTTCAGCCTCATGTGTCCTTCTTCATTCCATACCCGAAGGGGTGTGCATCACTGCTAGCAGCAGCAATGCATCTCTGTGTACTCTTACTTTTTTGGGCATGTATCAAAAATAGTTTACAGTTTGTTTGGTTTTTTTTTTCCCTATGTCCTGAATTTTGGCCAGTCAGTTGCTGCAAAGTGCCAGTAGTTGTGCAGTCAGGACTGGAACTCTTGGGCTGCACTGTCAGCTCAGTCGGGCGTGTTTGCTGAAAGACTTTCTGATCATTTAGTGCTCGGAGTTCTGGGAGGTCCAGCATGTCCCTGCATTCAACTGAAATGAAGGGCTTGGGTCAGCCATGTGCTCAGCACTTTGCAAGTCAGGATATGGCTGGATTAAGCTAGCCCTTGGTCTTTCAGCACAGTCAGTGATGGCAGCTGAGCTGGCTCTTTCGCTTGCTGGGGGAATCTGATGCCTCGACTGTCCTCTGAGGGTAGCTGGCCAACAGATCCCGAATCATCTGCCTAAATATAATTGTGGAATAGATATTTTCTGACCAGGGAGACCTAAGATTAGTCTGCATTTGACTGCTGGAGGCTTTGCATGGTCCCTCTGCACCTCCTTTCAGCTTTCTTTATGTGTCAGCATGAGTCAAAAATACCATTCAGTGGCAGTGAAGAGAGTTGGAAATGGGGTTAAAGACCCAACTGTGTGGTCAGCCAAGCCCAGGAGCTACCTGCTGTTTTTACCCTGAGCCCAGGGAAATGGGAGCAGGCTCTTGGCCGCCATCCGGGCACAGTGCTGCAATAGTATCCAGGCAGCTCCGGCAACTGAGCTGCTTTGCAGCTGCCAAAGCAGCAGATATATCCACTAACAGGCTGCCAAATCCTTGTTTCCTGTGGGGGCTGCAGCCATGGACATCTCTGTGTTGGCCCTATGGCTGTTGCTTCTGAGAGGCCCACAGACAATTCTCCCTCTGTCTTGCAGCCGCTTTTCTGCTTATTTACAGCCTTGTTTTCTCTGATGAATCTCAAACTCATAACATTCAGTTCTTCCCTGGGCTGTCAGGGTGATGCCTGTCCTTCTGTCACCAGTGGAGAGTACTTCTCAGACCAGCTCTGCCTTGTTGCATGGTGACCATCAGTCCCAGCTGGACTGTAGCTACCTCTTGCAGCTTGGCTGGGATTGGCTCTGTCTGGGCTGGGTGAGACACCAGCAATGTCTCTGTGGCTCTGTGATGCAGAGAAGATGCCTCTTCCCACTGACACCAACTCCACTGATGGCTGGGCCATAGTCAAGTCCCACGCCAGCCTTGTGCTCAACTTCTGGGGCAGTGCTGTGGAGAGGAGCAGTGCTCCTGCGGGTGTGAGACACTGGTAAGAAAAGAGCTGCCTGGCAGTGAGGCTGGGAAGATGGGTGCAGGTATTACTATAGAAGGAAATACTTAGTATTTAGTATTTTCTGTGCCAAACTACACCTGATTCTACCTGAATGGGGTTTCACAGCCCCAGATAGATGGGACTGTCTTATAACACAGCTTGGTATTTCTTAGGAGAAGCTGGTGTAACCCCCTGGCAGCTCAGTCAGCTGCAAGGCAGAGCAGGAAGAAGAAACATTCAGCCAGAGACAACCACCTTCAGTACTTCAAGGCTGTGTTATTTATTCCAACAGCTTATATAGTTTTATCAAACCATCTTTAACACAAAACATGTCTCCTAAAAGACAGAATGATGTGAGATCCTACCAGATCATCTCAGCTAACAGCTTGCAAAGTTAAGCCACAATTTCAACAGTCAAACCAGCAAAATATTTCTTCCCTTAACAATATCTTAATATGCTAAAACCCAAAGATAAAGATGCCTGTGGCTGGTGCTGCTGGGGCTGTAGGTGGAACTCATCCACACAGAGCTGTGCTTTGGTCCTTTCCAGATACTAAGTGGCAGCAGCACAGGTGGAGCGGTGCTTGACATGAAGGCAGTGGGACTGGCCGGTCCCTTCCCTACTACCCACCCTGATGAGAGGCCACATGGTCAGTCCAGAGGCCAGGTCAGTTCTAAGATGCAGATGAGGGTGAGACTTAGAAAGAACAATAATCTAAATTTCTAACCTATGGAAATAGAATAAATAATAGTCTAAATTTGCAGAGGAAAGTACCTTGGATGGGAAAATCTGATGTGTCTATTATTACTGAAATTGGTTTCTCCCGTAGGGGAAAATTGCAGCTAAGGCATCTTGAGAATGGCTCATATCACTACAACCATGGCAGTGTTGCTCTAAATCATTAGGGATGGGAGAAGAAGTCTTGTGGAGGTGCCAGTCTTTGCACAGCATCCTGTAACTCTCTAAACATGGTTGTAGCTGAGGCATTTGAGCGACAACTTGCTGTTCCAGGTTGGCTTTTGTCCACAGATTCAATGGCAAATTCTTGTTTAATGTTCACAGCAAGGCCCTCCTCCTGCCCATCCCACCCTCTGTACACCATCATGGGGAGGGGCTGTTTTCTTGACCCTTTGGTCTTGCTCCAGGGTCGTTCTCAGAAGAAGTGGCATCTCTTTGTCTTTCTGCAGAAGGGAGGATTGGGAAGAAGCCAGGGTTACACACTACTGAAGACACATAAGATCAGTAATTTCTGTAGCTGACTTGATGCCAGTTGCCACCTGAAGAACTATGGCTACTTTTCTGTGGCCACCCAATTGGCTTAATAGCATTGGGCTCTCCCCTCCCATTCTGAGAGTACAAACTCAATGCATCTGGTGATGCTGGGAGGGAGCTTTGGGGCAGGGCTGTGCTCATCTTGTCTAAGCAGTAACTCACAAGTGTTCCAGGAATAGTCTGACTGTCAGCTTCCCGAGTGGCTCTCTGTTAGAAGAGCTTTAATATGTGCTTATTATGGATGGACAGACAGATGGACACATGCTAGTATGGACACACTGAAAGAGGTAGAGTTGGGGTAATGTGTTTTAAAGTGTTTTTATAGTTACAGATTGTCGGTTGGATGAGTAAAAGAGCAAGGGAAAAACTGTTTACTCTGTGCTGGTGCTGTATGTTTAATTGCTTACTAGTGAAATGAAAGTGGCTGTTATGCTTATGCTCTGAACAGAGGATTCACACTCCTTGTAGTCAGCTGGCTGGCATAGACTGAGCAGGGTGATACTGCTGCCATGTTTGGGCTAAAGGGGAAGATTTGGAAATGGTTTGTGGTGTTTAAAATTATTTCTGTTGTTATTTTAAATACTGTGGAACTGTTAGAAGGCTGATTTAAAAAAGAAGCAAATATCAAACTAACAAAAAAATGAACCAACAAAGGAAAAGCAAACTACAACCTGCCCCATGCTTGATTTTTATAAAGCTGAAGGTATACATAATGGGCAATTTGTCCTGGGAAGGCTTTTGGTCAGTCCATGTCTTGTTCAAGCTCCAGTGCCTCTACAAACCAGCCCAGGAAAGAGCATTGGCACAGTGTGCGCACTTGTGTGCCAGGAACCCCAGGACCATGCTGTTCACGGCAAGAGACCCTCGGCCTGGGGAGTTTCCCACTGGCATGAGCGAGGATGTTCCTCCTGAGCATCTGTGTGATGCTCCCAGTGACAGCACTGGTCAGCTGCACTGCCATTTTGTGTCTGGCCCTTCTAGCCTGAGTGACAGGAACTGGGCTTACTGGTGTCTGTGGCAGCTCACCTGCTCCTTCAACGGTGAGGGCACCTAGGTCCTCGGTCAGCTTGCGCATGCTGATGGTGGTTGCATCTCGTTGGATGTCATGGACAGCATTCCTCCGACCGGCCCGATCGCAGGCAATAAAGTCAGTGTACGTGCTGGACTCTACCTCCATTGCATCTCCATATGATTGCAAAATGCTGCAGAGAAAACACAGCTGTGAGGTCAAGAATGCTCAGCAAGCTTCAAGTCATGGCTCCCTCTGGGTTAGGTTACTCCATGGAGTTAAAATTATAGGATAAAAAAAAAAATAGTCTCTGTAACTCTGCTCTGGTTCCTTTAACAGCAGCTACTGAAATCTCAGATATTAAACCCATCACATGGCGTGTGGAGTCACCCATCATTGCTGTGTCACTCACTGTGTTGGGTAAAGGTAAGTAAGCAAGAAGGAGCTGTTCCAGCTGCTTTACTGGCCCTTGTTCTGCCTTCCCATTGCAAAGCAAGACAGATGACATTTGCATTCCCTCTTGAGTTTCTGGCTGCAAGGTCACTTGCAGCAGAATTTTCCTACAGAAAAAGCCTTAAGAGAAAAAGCTCTCCTTCCTCCTCAGAATGCCATGGGAGCTTTGAACAGAAGTCAAATTTGGCTCCCTGCACTGGGGGGGATGGGGTGCTGAATTTGTAAAGGGAAATGAGCAGAGCCCCAATGGATACCCGCTGAAAGCCTGGGGAGCAGGGTGGGATTTTACAGGGGTTTTGGATCAGTACTGGCCTCCGCTGGCTGTTGGATGTCACTGAAAAAGTGCTGGGCTGGGATGGACTGCTTTGAGATGAGAAGTTTAGCATATGAAAATCAGCCCTTGTGTCAGCTGTTTGGATCCCTTCGCTCTGGACTTGAGTCTGTGCCAAGCACAGAGCACAAAGAAAGGCTGGAAAAAGCCACTTGTCACCCGTGAGCTCTGCTGGGAGCCAGCTCTTGGTTCAGCCTGATGAATCCTCAAGCTGTTGGGTTTTCATTTTAGCTGACAGTTTAACTTGCCAGCATTAGTACAACACATGGAGTACAGGGATCTCTGCAGCTTGGGGAACGTATTGTGGGAACCTTTGCTCCCAGGCACAGAGCTAGTGAGTGCCTGCTGCCTCTGCTCTGGAAACCTGGTGCTCTTGGTGCCTCCTTTTGTTTACCTAGTTTGGCACTTGCGTTTGGTTTTTTGGTGTAGAAGTTAGAGATTAATTGTTGTCTTATCTGTGGTTCTGCTCACTGTAAAAAATGCCTTTAGCCCTGCTGATGTTGTCAATGGTTGAAGGAGGTCTCAATTAGAAACGTTCATTTTAATGGAAAAAAAAAATCAACTTGTCATTCACTTGCTTTTGTGTCTTGGGATTAATGACCCACTGAGAAATCTACTTAGCCTCCAGTACAAATCCTGCTTAATATTTGTCTTCCTACCAGGGAAATCTGCTGGCAGACCACTAGCCTGGGTGGGAATTGCACTCCTCACTCTGTGATCCCCAATGTTACAGCAGTAGAAAGAAGATGATGGTGAGAATGCAATAGCCAGGATAAAAGAGGGTAAATTCTCCCCATTCCTGAGACTAAGCAGGTTGCAGTAACCTCAAACCTCCATAAACACAGCATGTTTTGGTAGCCCCAGGCAATCCTTTCTTGGTGCTGATGCTGGCTCAGGGAGTGCTGGCACGAGCTCACTGGTAGGGCTTGGCCCACCCAGACCTTCTAGGAGAACCTGCTTCTCCAAATCTACCAAATCCTTGCAAATGCGCACCTCTTCCCAGAGCCTGGCATCTGTCTAGCCCCTCTTAAATGAACCCCAGGAAAAGCTGCACCCTCTGCCCCAGGAAGGGGTCCCAGTTGTTGTTCTTCCTCATCTTCACTCCTTCCTTTCCAGGCATGCCCTTGCAGGATGAGGTGCATGCTCTGTATGCAGCAGCCTGGCTGATCTCAGGAAGCAAAGCACCTTTTCCCCAGGACAGGATGAGTACCCTTCATTCTCAGAAAAGTCCTCCTCACAACCCAGAGGCCACTGACCTTATGTAGCTGCTGGAGAGATGTCACAAGGAGTTGGGAGACCCCTAAAAGCAGTCCACACAAGCCTGCATCCATCTCCACGTCAGTGAGGCCAGTCCAGAGCTGATATGCTTCAGAATCCTGACCTTTCGCCAGGGGCTGGACCTCCTGGTTTGCAGGATAGACCCCACAAACTAAGGAGCGGGAGCTGGCAGCCCGCAGGCTGCAGCATTTTCATAGAATTGTAGAATCATAGACTGGTTTGGGTTGGAAGGGATCTTTAAAGCTCATCTAGTCAAACTCCCCTGCACTGAGCAGGAACACCTACAACTAGATCAGGTTGCTCAGAGCCCCAGCCAACCTCATCCTGGTTCCAAGGATGTGGCATTGACCACCTTTCTGGGAAGCAAAAATATCATTCTCAACAATCTGAAACTCTCTCTGTTAGTTTAAAACCATCAGTCCTTGTCCTGTCACAGCAGGCTCTGCTAAAAGGTTTGTCCCAAACTTTCTGGCCAGCTCCTTGAAGCACCAAAAGGCCACAATAAGGTCTCCCCGGAACCTTCTATGCATGCTGAACAACCCAAATTTTCCTGGTGTCCCGTGATGTAGCGCCCAGAGGTAGCCGTGCTCAGCTGCAGCAGCGCCGTGCCGTGGGACTAAGTGCCCCAACACATGGGGACAGGGTGGGATCTTCATTTAGAAGGAGGCCAGGCAGGCGGGGTGCAGCAGCTGGTGGCCAGGAGGTGGCGTGTGAGATGCAGTTACGGTAGCACTGCTGCCTCGGCTCCACGCACAGAGCTGGGGAGGGCTTAGCAGCAAAGCTTCCCAATTTATGCAGTTCCTTCGGGATTTTCAAGATTGGTGGCTCTCCGAAGCCTTGCAGGCAGACCCTTCCCCGCTGGCACAGACGCTCCAATCTCTGCCTTCAGGAAGCTGTTGGACCGAGGAGGTGATGGGAGCACTCACCTCAATTTTTGATAGAAACCCCAGATTTTTAAAGAGCGTTTTCATGTTTCCACATTTCCAGGCAGGTGAAAAATGGTTCCGTGGGTTTTTAGTCAGTGGAAACATTTTTTTGCATCTGCCAAAGATACAAAAAGAACCACCTTCCCTCTCGACCACGTAGTTCAACTTGAAACTGCGTCACCATGGCCATTCAGTCAGCAGTGGCAGGGGGAGCACTGGGGGAGCTGCATCACCCTCTGGCTCCCCACCTTCAGTTGTTTGTGCTCCCAGGGCTGGTGGGATGGAATGATGGGCCAGCTCTTGCCAGGTGTTGCAGGACTGGTCCACAGCACACAAATACACCACAAAAGGGTTCCCAGGGTGCTTCAGAGAGATGATTCAGTGTGTCCCCAGAGGCCGGTTCCTGCCTCCTTTTCCTCTTTGCTGCTGATGATCAAAGAAATGGTCCCTTTGCCCTCAGCACAGTGTGCCAGCCCATGGGGACAGGGCAGTACATGTGTGGCACAGTGACAAAGGCCATTGGCAGAGGACTGAGACCTGCTGCCTGTTGCACATCCCTCAAAAGCTTTTCTGTGCTTCTCAAAGGGAGGTTGAACCCACTCCACCATGTGGATAAGGTGCTGCCTGTCTCACAAACTGCTATAGACACCAGAAATGTCCCTAGAGCCACTACTGCTCCCATGTCTCAATGAAATAACTTGTCTCTTCCTAACCTGCCGTTTGGCCTGGACTTATTTTTTTGTAGTGTCTAGTAGGGGTAAAAAATCTGGAGCTGTAATAGTCTTGGGTTTGCTGATGTGGACTTGGCTTCCGAAGCTAAGACCACAGCTGGACTGGCTGGCATCTTCCAGGGATGTCACCCAGCAGCTGATGGAGCAGCTGGCTCTGCTCTGGGGGGCTGCAGCTAAACCAGCTAAATTCAGGCCTGAATCATACCCATTTAGAACATAGTTGTTAAGAAACCAAAGCATTACATTTTTCTTCTGTCTTTAGGTAGAAGAAACTGGGGCATTTCTTTTGGCTTAGCTCAATGCCCTTCTCGGTGACACTGGTAATACAGCATTTATTTCCCATTTCACCCATTGCCTGCTTCTCCACAGCACAGATCCCAGGAAGTACAAGCAAACAGTTACTGCAAATAATGTAAGAGTGGCAGACAAATGACCTGGAAAGGCCACAGGCAGGTTAAACTCCGTGCAGGGCCATGCTCCTGCAGAGCCAACACAAGCCCTGTGACCCGAGCCAGTGCCTGGGGTTTAGTTCTGTGGGCTTGGATGGATGCTACAGCCACACCCAGCTCCTGACTCCAGTTTCACAGAATCACAGAATCACAGAAATTAGGGGCTGGAAGGGACCTAGAAGATCATCTAGTCCAACCCCCCTGCCTGAGCAGGATCACTTAGACCAAGTCTCTCAGGAACAGATCCAGGCGGGTCTTAAGTGTCTCCAGAGATGGAGACTCCACAACCCCCCTGGGCAGCCTGTTCCAGAGCTCTGGCACCCTCACTGAGAAAAAGTTCTTCCTTGTGTTAAGCCTAAACCTCTTGTGCTCCAACTTGCACCCATTGCCCCTCGTCCTGTCATTGGACGACATTGAGAAAAGTCTGGCTCCATCCTCTCTACACTCACCCTTAACATATTTATAAACATTAATGAGGTCTCCCCTCAGTCTCCTCTTCTCCAGGCTAAAGAGCCCCAACTCTCTCAGCCTCTCCTCATAAGGGAGATGCTCCACTCCCCTAATCATCTTGGTTCCCTGGTTTCAAGGAAACCCTTCACACGATATTGCATCTGTCCCTTGCCGAGGTTAAACTGTAAGCTTTTTATGGCTCAAAGGGCTATTTTTGGACTCAGCACTGGTGCTGGCTATGGGCAGGCTGGGCTGAAGTCAGCCAGCTTCTCCTCCACTGCCTGCCTTATTTCTCCTTTCTGCCCTGCCTCTTATCTCTTGCCTTTCTCAGCACTTTCCTCTCCATATAACCCGCCTTCACAGGGAGCACGAAGGGCCTTCAGGTCAGAGAAAATTCCATGCATCTCTGCATGGCATCAGTGACACTGCTGGGCACAAGTTGGCTCAGGCCACTGCTTAGGCATTCTTGCCCTTAGGGCAGCCAGCACAGCACCTCACAGCTGCTGCAAGGAAGGAGGTTCAAAGATTTAACTCCACAGTGGGTTTCCCTGCTGAATGGAACCTGAATTATCACCTGCTCCCACCTTCTGTTCCTTGGGGGTGAGTGAGGGCCACCCAAGGAGGTGAGCCCTGCACCTTGAAGGCTACCCCAAGGGCAGGGTCTGGGACAGTGAGGCCTCTGGGGGCAGCAGCCCCAGCTATCTCATGTCCTGGGGTGCTGCTGCCCAGCTATGGCCCCATGCCAGCCTGCTGCCAGTGATAGGGCCAGTAGCTGCAGGATCTTGTTGGACATGGCTCCCTCATCCCACAGCCTGGCTGGGGACATGCTGTCCAATCTGCTTGGTGTCAAACCAGAGGATCTAACACTCTCTTTTGGCCCCCAAACTTCTGGAGTCACAAAGCCATGAAGCCAAGCTAAACTTTGCTGTGTTTCTGGTGTGACATTTTGAAGTTCTGCTATGGAATAGGGATGTGACCCCTTCTGCTCATGCATCATTGCATACCACTACTCTCCCTTCATTGCCAAGCTGCAGTGGCCAGGGCATGAAGTTGTATGGTTGCCTTTGAGTTTTCCACATTGTGCAGTGCCCCTTGCCCTTTCATTCCAGGGTACAGTGACTATTATTAGACCTCTCCTGCTGGGCTGGATCCATAACAACAGCAAAACATACTCCACAGCCCTTCTGGGCTTTTAAAATATTTACAGGGTAAGATGGTTTACTGCAGAGGGGGCCTGGTAGAGCACAGAGACAGAGACTGGAGCCCCAGGATTTCTGTGCTCCCTGTGGGTCTGCTGTGAGGTTTCCTGCTGTGAGAGTCACATCAAGCGAGGAGGAAAAAATATCCCGTAGGGCTGAAGCCAGCACTTGAGGTCAGGGGGTTTCCACCAACTGTCTGACAACTTCCAGCTGGAATTTCAGCAAATTTTCCACTGGCTCTTGTCTGGGAACATGCACAAGGGGTTGAACATCAAAGAAGGAGGGCTCTGTAACAGTGTTATCGGGGTTAGAGAATATTTTTAGGCCTGTGCTCGTGCCTTAAAGGCCTCACTATGCCTCATGACTCCCAGGAACTAGAGCTTAGAGCTTAGAACTATGGCCATAAGCCAAGCTGAAAATGCTGATGCCCTGTTGGGAGCCCAGTTTAGCAGCAGCTACATATGTGACAGGCATTGGTAAGGCTGGTGACAGGGTCTGTGCCAGGCACAGAGCAACCCTGCTTTCCTGATGGGTCTCTGTTCTCAAAAATGTGGTGGTGGTGGGTCTTCTTGGCTAGAATTGATGTGCTCCAGACTGTTTAACCCCAAGTCCTCTGGCTGGCTGAAAATAGGCAGGACAAGGGCAGCAGCCTGATCTACCAGAGCAGTTGTGTCCATCTCATGTGCTGAGCAGCTTCTTCCCAGTTGAGAATAGCACAGAAAAGCCTCACCACACTCTGGTGGTGAAGAGATGTCACAGTTGAATCACAGAATCACTGAATGTTAGGGGTTGGAAGGGACCTAGAAGGTCATCTAGTCCAACTCCCCTGCCAGAGCAGGATCACCTAGACCAAGTCACCCAGGAACAGATCCAGGCGGGTCTTGAGTGTCTCCAGAGGAGACTCCACAACCTCCCTGGGGAGCCAGTTCCAGAGCTCTGTCACCCTCACTGTAAAAAAGTCTTCCTTGTGTTTACTCTAAACCTCTTGTGCTCCAACTTACTCATCTTGCCTCTTGTCCTGTCATTGGATGACACTGAGAAGAGTCTGGCTCCATTCTCCCTACACTCACCTTTAGCATATTGATAGACATTGATGAGGTCCCCCCTCAGTCACCTTTTCTCCAGGCTAAAGAGCCCCAGCTCTCTCAGCCTCTCCTCATAAGGGAGGTGCTCCACATGGTACATTGGTATTTTTGGAAGGCTTTTGCTGTGGGATTCCTCATAATAACTCTGCACCCTCTGGTTCTTACTCTAAATACAATGGACTTCACCAGTTCAGACATCACAGCTTCTCCAGGCATTGCAGTGGTTTTGAAGGAACAGAGCTTCTGAGGTTCTTAGGACTTAGTGGAAAATTGTAATTGTTACAGGAGGAGAGCAGATACATCAGGAGGACTGAAGCTCAGTGTCCGTAAACAGATCCCTTATTTCACTTTGGCCTGATTTTCATATATAAAGATCACTTGATACCTGTAGAACTGGTAACTAATTGCTTAGCCCCAGGTTTAAGATTAGGCTTAAATTTACTTCTCTATGACAACAACCTTGCATGTAGCTCTACCAAGCTCCCCAACCTCCCTGTCCTCCCTTCTGGCCTTCAGCACATCCCCCAGGACATCCACTGTAGTGTCTCTGCTGTCCCAAGGCACCTCCTGCTGCCCCACATACTCCCAGTTACTGCCTGGCACCCAGCTGATGTAAGAGATGCTCCTGCCAGATTTCAAATTCAGGGCCAACCCTTGGCATCGGGCAGGGTGAGTCTGCTGCAATCCCTGGGGGAGAGAGGAAGGCGTATGGGGGAGGGATGTGAGAGGGCATTTCTCAGCCCAGTCAGCATGCTCATGAGCACTGGGACATGTGGGCAAAAGTGGGAGGGAGGCACCCATCCATCTGTCCAGCAGGATGGCAGACAGTGCCCAGCTCTGGCCATGTGGCACTTCCAGCCTGCATCCCCACACCCAGAGCAGGCAGCACCCCTCTGACAGTCCCCACAGGGCACGGGTGCTGAGTGTCTGCTCCAAAAATTCTCTGCCACAGGAGGAATCACAGTTTGCCTTGGCAACCGGGGTTTGATGGAGCTTTCTGCTCCTCCCTCCCCTCAGCACTGAGCCTCGGCTGTAGTTTAAGCCTCTTCTTCAGCTTCTCACTAAGTTGATTAATGGAAATAATTGGTCTCTTTGTGCATCTGGAGACAGTTGCCGTGACAGCAGTTGTATTTTTGTTTTGTTCCCAGGTTGAGCTTGTTTTTCACATCCCACAGCTTCGAGGTGCTAATAAATCAGGGCACTATGGTCGTCTCTCCCTGCCTCCAAAAGACACACATCTCTCCCAGGGATGAGGTGGCATAGCTGAGGGAGGACTGCCTGGACCCACCAGCCCTAGAACATGGTAGCCTAGCACCCTTCTGCCCCCCATTTTTCATCCCCTCAACTCAGGTTCACAGTGGGCGGACACCACTCCATGAGCCCTGCACAGGAAAGCACAAAAAACACAGTGAGCCAAAGCCCTTGTCTTTAGCCAGCACAGCCATGAGCCCCTGTCCCCTTGTGAGCCAGCACCCACAGGTCTCTCAGTCCCCTGCAGAGACCCTTTCAAATCTGTAAGGAGTATGAGGTCATGAGTGTCTTCTCCATTACTTTTTATTTTCTCCCAGCTTCTTAGTAGGTGACTTTATATGTCAACATATTTTTTTCATAAACAAGACCAGCGACTGCATGGAAGATCTGCTAAAGCATGAACCCACAAAGCAGATGAACCACAGACCAGTCACTTTAAACCTTTCATCAGCAAAAGACCCCAGCTGCTGTTTCAGGCGTGTTCCAGGAAGACTCCTGTACTGTCCCTACTTGTGGCATGTGGAAACCTCATCACATCTGGGCCACGGGATAGATTCCTTCACAACAGAAATCCCTTCACTTTTGGATTCCCTGACTTCCCCCAAATCATTCAGGAAGAAGAATCCCTGTGGGATTTACTCTCAAAGGCTGGAAACTCCCCAGTGGTCCCACAGAATTTCTGATCACATCAAGGCAGTGACCTTGGAATAAAGATCACCAACTCAAGCCCCAACTGAGTTTGTGTCCCAGGGATGTTCACCCCCAATACAACCTCCCTTGCAGGCTTCCCTGGGCAAGGTGAAGTCAAATAAGTGCAGAGGAGATGCAGCTGGGGGTATTTTCTAGCACAGCTTCCCTTATATATAAAAGGAAGGTAAAGCCTCAGTAGCTCTTGATGGGATAGCTGTTTCTGGATGGAGAAAGACCTACCTGCAAAGGTAAGCAAGCATGGATCTTAATTTTATGCCTAGTAGGAAGAAAATTTTGTCCAGCTTTTCTTTGTGACATGAGGAGTTGAGGTCTGCTGGGAGAGATGTTGTACAGACTATGTACTTGAGGAGACTCTGCCTAGCACAGGGTGCATGAAGCTGAGAGCCACCTGCCTTTTCCTCCCGCAAGCTTTCACAATCCCATGGGAGCTCCCATCCAGCATTTAAAGAGTCCTTCTGACTTAGTGTGGTGTAAGGGGCTGAGCAAGGAGCTGTGAAACCTCCTGAGGTGTGAGAGCCCTGGCAGCTCCCACTGGTGCCTAAAAATAACCAGGGCAACTCTTCAGAATGTCAGTGTGGAATGAGGCTGATTAGCAAAACCAGGCTTAGTTCTGCTCCCTGGAGTTGTCTGCCCTGTCCATCTGCTCCACTTCACAGAAGAAAGTCCCCAGGAGGACTCCCAGTCCTGGGCAGGGGCAGTGCCTGCCTGGGAAGATGAGGGCAGGGGGAAGACCTGTCTTTGGGAGCTGTAAGAAGGGTTGGGTGGTGGAGATGGGGCTATTGTTGGTTTGGATACAATAGGTGGCTGAGCCGAGCCCTTTTGGGCGGCTTCACAGCTCCTGTAACCCTCTGAAATCAGTAGTCCCTTTGGCTCTGCTGCCTTGCTGGCACTACGCAGATGGAGGCAGCTCTTCTGGTCTGCACACCACCTTCTCTGAGAATTTCTGTGGTGGATGGAGAATATCTGTGCATCCATGTTAGACAGTAGCAGCTTCTGATCCTGTCTGCAGGCAGGGTAAATCTGTCTTCGTTAAGTCACCAGGGATCTGACATCTAGACACGAGTTGAAGTGCTGCTTGAGACATGTCTGTAGCATTACACCAGGGATGCTCAGTGATCATTGTGCATTACAGCCCCCAAAACGGGAAAGGGTCTAATGAAATGAATTGCCAACTATATTATGGTCTGCTGGGATGCAGCCTGGCTGCAGAATGGCGAGGGAGTCTGTAGCATACACGGGAAAGATGCTGGATACAAGAGCTGAACTGCTCTGTGAGGCCTGCAAAAGAAATGTTTACATGCACCAAAGAGCCCTGAGACCCTACACTGACAGCCCACAGTAGTTCTATGTAAGGCTTCTGTGTACTGAGGAGATGCTCTGAGCATAGGAGCGTGGGAGTGAAACCCCTGAAAGGACTGTCTGAGCTGGTAGATCTGCTGTTTGTGCAAGTGCCAAACAAAGTTAAGCTTTGGGGGTTCCCTGGATCTTGCTGAGCTGGCTCTATGTGCTGAGAAAATACATAACCATGTAAGTGAGGCAAACAAAGACCCCGTGCTAAGCATGCAGGCAGCCCTTGAGTAGGACTCGCACATGTTGCTGCCAGGGGTGAGGCTACACAGCACAACGTGTGCTGGGGCTGCCCTTAGAATCAGTGTTAGAACGTGACTTGGTACAAGTATGTGGCTGTCAAGCGTGGAAAACACAGAAGGAAAGTCATTAAAGAGAGATGTTGATATTTTTTACACCACCTCTTATCAGTTCTCTAGCACCTAGTAACTGACAGAGGGAGGTCAAATGACTTTATGAAACGGGAGAGAAAAATCCCATTCCTGGTTTTTGTACTATCTCCCTGTGAATAAGAACTGTTCATAGTGTGAATTCCTACCTGATTTAGTTGACTTTCCTTCTGGACATGACTTCAAAAAAGCTTCAATTGCAGCAGGGCAGCAGTATCTGGGAAAGGAAAAGAAAATAAACATAAAGTATTATCTTTGCTTTTGTTGGGAAGCATAAAGCTCAGCTGATTATTCCACCATCTGTAGCTAGGACAGCAAAGGGGACACAGCGTCTGGCAGGGCTTTGCCCAGCAGGCTTAGCTGGAGCACATCTTAGTGGGCATAAAGACTCCAACCAAAGGGCCGTGGGATGGTGGTGTTTGTAGGGCATCTCCCTGGGAGGTTTTGTGCTGAGGTTTGGCCTGTTGTGTCTACAAGCAAGGGAAATTCTTCACAGAGAAGTTCTCTTTGGTTTTGCTTCTCTTTTTGTTAACTTCTGTAGGTGTGCTGGGGAAAACCAAAGCAACTCATGTCTCCTGACCTCCACCACAGGGGAACCTGGTGGCCACTTTAGGAGTATAAATTACTATTGGTTTGCAGCTCCACCACCATTTAGAGAAGTGAAACTCCCATGTCAGCTTCTGAGGCAAAAGGGGAAGTTTGATCTGGTACTTTTAGTCACCGTGATGGGTCAGTCTCCTACTCCTTGGGTTTCTTGGCTGTTTGTGCACAGCTGTGCCTTCTCATGCTGTCCCCAAGCCCCACTCAAAGACATTTCCTCTGTGGCCTTAACATCTGCGGGTGCATTGCAATCTTCTGACCTGGAGAGCCCAGCCAACAAGACACTTGCTTATTTTAGCAGCTGTTTCAGCTTTCAGACTTTTTTGGAACATCATGGATTGTTTTTTCACTTTGTCCCAAAAAACAGTATTAGCAGAACAGAATGCAAGAGGTGAACCACTTAACCATATAAACAGTTGCCCATCCAGCAATTCATCTGTCTGTCCCATCTGGGTTGAGTACCACTGTGACTGAAACTATTCCCCATTACTTTCTACTCTGGGACAGATCTACAACCTTTCTCTTTGTTTTTTTGACCCACTTTTGAAACTCACTGGTTGTTGGATTAAAGTACTTGCTGGCTCTGGCCCTTCTTCAAAGACAGGGCACTTGCTGCTTCTGCATGTCAGTTTGCCCATCTGTTAAATGGAGCTATTAATACCTGCTCTCCTCACTAGATGCTTCAAATATTTCTAAAGCACTTTTAGGTCTGCAGATGACAAGCTCACAGAAGTGGAAAATCCTAATTATGATCATGACAGTAGCCAAACAAAGACACGGGGGTTTAACAATACTCTTTTGTTGATGTTTACCCCATTTACAGTTAAGTGCTTACTGGAAACACTGGACCAGAAAAGTTCCCACAACTCTGGGAATATGTATCTTTTGGGGCACCAAGCAGGCAAACAAAAGCAGGAAGGAAGAAAGCCAGCTTTGGAAACCCATGAGTCTTTATTTTCTTTCTTTGCCTTCCTGCCTCACTCTGGCTCATGCACTATGTAGCCCAAACAGTTAAACCTTCAGCACTTCAGATGTGTTGCAAAATATCTCAGAATACTTGGCCCTCTGCCAAGAGAGGCTCAAAGCAAATTGGAGCAATGATGCTCCAAAGTAGGAGATATCACTGAGCAGCCCTGTTCCCAACGGAATGTAGGGGGGAAATCCCCATTTGCTCTCAGAAATCTATTTTGGAGGCAGAAAGTATTTAGCAAATGGTATTGGCTTTCTGACCCTGCAGCCGTGGTTCTGGATGGATGTTTCTCCCCATACTTCACATTTCCTAATCTAGTCCTATAGCCCATCTAGGTACCACACATCATTGGGGCACCTGTGGAGATGTTCAATGAACATCCATAACCCATCAGGAATTAACTATAAGGGCATCAGCATGATGGGGTTAATAATCCCCTTCCTATTTATCAACTGTTACCCAAAAGGAGCAAACACAAAGCAAACTGTGCTCTCAGTGTTGCTTCAAACTGAATGTACATTCCAAACAAACCCAGAATGCTTTCTGTCAGAACTCGGCATAATTCCACACAACAGCTGTGATGGTGCTGCTTTGGATCCAGAGAGGAAATCCTTTCTGGTTTCAAGCAAGGTGGTGGCAGCAGAGAGAAGGTTGATTCTCTTGTTTCTTGACTCCTGGGTAAACAATAGGCTGTGCTGATCTGAACAGGAGCCTGCTCCTCTGCCAGAAGACTGAGGGACTCTCTTGTTTAGTGCCCTGGCTGTGGCAGCAGCTGGCAGACTTGGCTTCAGAGGTGAAAGAAAATTTGTAATTGTAGTGGAATATTTTTCATCAGTTACTAATTACCCTGAACCAAGAGGTTTTATAATCCTTAAAATGCAATATCCTCTTAATCATACCCAGGATTGTTTTGCTACCAATATAACTACCTGATACCTATTAAAATGCCTTCTGAGCTCTTTGTTCCAGTGGTATCTCATGGCAATTAGCAGCACAGATTAATTACACTTTGTGGAAACTAACTCCAGTGAAGTTGATGACACTCTGGTGGGGATTTGTTTGGTTTATTACATCACTGAAAACATCAGCAAATGTTGGCATTTTAGTGATGGCTGGGAAGTTCCTGAGGCAGCAGCTTGTGACCAGTAATGTCTCTGCATGGGAGGTTGTATGGAGGAGCTGCGTGAAGCGCACTGAGCCTGTCTGGGGCTGTATTGGGAAGTGTTTGTGAACCCTCTGTGCAAACCAGAAATGGATGGTGTAAACCACACTTCCCTGTGTGCTCAAAAGGATTGAGTTTTGAAACAGAACCATAGGTGGTTCATAGTCCATCTGCTGCTCTTCCTGCTCGAGCTACAGGTGCCAGATGAGTCCTGGAGCGATGTACGAACCTCTCTAACTGCTGTCATGAGGAGCTAGGGACAAAGTTCACATAACAAATGAACCTTTCTAAATGAACCTTACTGGCCAGTTCTGGGAAGCCTTGGGAGCTTCCCGTATGACTTGGCTTTTTCTAGTTATGTGCTAGAAACAACTAGAAGCATGGGGTTTTTTTTAATCTCATCGCATCTAAGAAATGGGGTACTGTGTTGGAAAGTTTATTTTCTATATTAGTCCATATATGTGGCATTGGTGACCCTTAGGAGTGTGAAGAAACAATTGGATCCAGGCTTTGAATTTGAAAATGGGTAAGACCAGAACAGGGTAGTGTAGAAAGGGACACATCTGGGTTCAAGTTTCTGCTGTTCTTCATGGACTTGCAGATTCACTTCTGATTCCACCACAGACATGTATGAGCCCAGGGAAATTGTCTGCTTTGTGTGTAGTACATGTAAAATAGGAATATAAGGCTGATGTTTGGTTGTTCAGGCTGGATGGATTAATGCACTGCAACGTTCTGCAGGAACTGGCTCTGCAATGTGGGAAATCAGGAAATGTTAGCAACTTGGAAAATGTTTTCCATCGTTATGTTGGGGTACAAGGTTGTGTACCTGTGGGTATTCCTTTGAGGGTGATCAAAAGCAGATTTACTTTTCTCTTGAATAAGAGGATAAAGGAAAAAGACAAAACTCTACATTCCAGCTCACTGTGGCTGCGCACCTCCTCCGAATCAGTCACTGAGTACAGAAATATCAGGTGGTTGAAAGATGCATGGCTGTGAACATTCTTGGATTTTGATCTCTCCATGACAAAGCTGAGACAGTACTATAGTGGACTTCAGTTCTTGGAGACATTTGAATCTATACTCTCTGGAAAATGTCCCTGAAAATTATTACATGGGGGACATACACATCTATGTGGCACTTGGTCTGAAGGACTCGATGCCCTATTCTGTGCTTGAGATACATTAAGCACTACTGGTGCATCCATGTTTGTAAATGGTCATTTTACCTACATCTGCACTATCAAGGAATTCGGGTGTTGAGAATCTCTCCACACATCCTTCTTTTCCCAAACACCATCCTTCACAAGAGCAGAAACGTGACAATTTCTCGGTTGGGTGTTAACGGGGTGGCCCTTTCCAGCCAAGTTGTGCCCTGCAGCTACACAAGTGAGACACACTGACCTCGCTGTGAGCAAACAGCTCAGACCCTGAAGGGCTGCAACCATCTGAGGGCCTCTACCACCTGGTCAAGACATCCAGAATTCTTCTCTCACCCTTGTGCAGCTGCAGCACGCCTGCTGCAGCTGCCTCTTGCTCATTGGATGCCCAACATATCCTCCTAGTTTGTGGCACCAGCCCAGCCACATTGCTTCTGGGTTCACAGCTACACTTGGCTCTTGTTCTGCAGAGCCATTCACCCCTTCCAAGCAAAGGGAAACATTTCCCAAGCACCCATCTGGGGCCAAGGCATTGAATGCATGTGAAAGCTCACCACTGCAGCTCGCTACCAGCTGCTTAGGGGATCCAGAGAGAGGAAAGACACACAGCTCTGAGGTGGAGGAATTTCCAAAGCCTCCTGAGAATACCATCACACAGCAATTCTTTTTTTATCCCAAGTCTTTGCCTTTTGTAACATTTCATTTGAAAGCTGGATGCTGGCAAGTCTCCGAGCTCTCTTCCGCCACCATGCTCTGCGAAGCCCTTGCTCGCGGTTTGAGGGGAGTCTCAGACAGCCCGGCAGCCCTAAGGATGGATTCACACCATGGTCCCACACAGATGACACCAGGTGCCTGTCCCGAAGGCTGGCATCCTTTCCCATGTGAGCACAGAGCCACCCCACTGCTGTAAGGAATTCCCTCTGGCAAGTCGCTCGGGATAAATGGACACATGTCAGAAATGAGGCCAGAAATCCCCGTGGGGTCACTGATCCACAGTCCTTCATGATTTCCAACCACAGAGGCTGCTCTCCCTGATACCTCTTCAGAGCAAATACTGAACTGTGTTATTTTCCAAGAGAAGCAGCAGTCACCTCCCTGCCATCAGCCTACAAGGGACTTTCCCCAACATCAGAAAAAATGTGATAAAGCTTCATTTTTTTCAGCTCATGCCTTGTGGGCAGCACAGATTGGCATTGAAGGCAGTCGGTTAGGCAAAAGTTAATTATTTCTAAACAAATCATCCTCTTGTAGCGTGGCTCCAGTTGCCATACTGGGAGGCAGCAGGAGAGTAGCCTGTGACTCTGCTGCCAGGCAGGTGTTCTGACCACCAACCCTCCCAGCCCACGGCATTCCTCACACACCCGCGGCATCCTGCACAGCCCTACTTACGGCCACCCCGGCTCCCGCTGCTCCTCGAATCCCAAATTCCGTGATCCTGCCGCTGAGGAAGGAACCGAGGCTGGATAACACCCTCCTGGCGCCTCTGCCAGGGGTGGCGAGTGGCCAAGCCGGCCGGGGGAGTCACAGCCAGTTTCAGACTTGTAGTTTCCTTGTACTGGGAGCTGCTAAATGAAGTTGCACTTCTGGGGCCGAGGGGCGTGTTCTCCTCCCTCCCGAGTCAGTCCCTGCCCGCTGTAATCCAATGCTCATCCCGATGATGTCAAGCAGCTATTGCTCGGCTCCTACCTTACAGTCGGCAGGAGGGATCCGTTTCCTTTTCACAGCGATCTTTGTTTAGCTTCGCCTTGTAACCTCATCTCTCGGCAGCTGCGTGTGCCCGAACATCCTTCCTTCGATGCTCTGTGCTGCGGCTTTTATTGCAGGGCGCTTCCTCCTGCCCGCTGCTCCCCCGGCTTTCTCCGGCATGTACACCCCAGGTACCCCCTGGCTGCACCCCACCGATCGTCCTCTCGCCAGGACCTGGCCAAAGGCACCGTCGCACCCCGGGCAGCCCGAGCTATTTCGTACCAGGTGAAGTGCTATGGAAGTGCCTCCCAAGCGAAAAAAAAAAATAAAAAATCTTTGTGCCTTTGTAGAGCATCTTTTGCTCCCCTAACTCATTCAGGGTTAAATCTAGGTGTACTTCAGTTGCTCTGCCCCTGGCTGCCAGCCTTTTTTGGGGTGAAATGGAAAGCTGGTTACAGCTCTTGGATTTAAGGGAGATGGTGCTTAAGACAAGGCAATACCACATCTGAAGCATGTACCTTTCCACCTTGCTGTGAAGCCCAGCCTGGAGCAGGCTCAGGGCCACTTCAGGAGAAGAGGAAGTTTTGGCTGTTCTTGGCCCCAGGAATATTCTTCTGGGTGGTATCATTACCTCCCTGTGTCACGTCAGCCCTATGGGTGTGGTGGGAAGGTGTGTGAGCACGCAAGGGTGAACACAACACTTCCTGCTCTTCCTGGATACCTGGACTGGAACAGGGCTTGTCAGTGCTAATTGTTTTACTGAGAGACTCACTCCTTCCCTGCTGTAAGAACACTCTGGTCCTTGGCCATGTAAGTGGGAGAAGAAGTAGCACAACTCAACTGGAGAGCACAAAGGGTGTCTGCCAAGGACAGGATCCAGTCCCAGCTTGAGCTAGATGATCTTTTGTTTCAGATTGTGAGCAGTGTGAGCCAGGAGGATTTGGCTGTCCCAACCTGCCATCTCTCTGAGCACCAATAGGCACTCTTCCATTCTGCAGCTCTCCCATGACAGAAGGGCCCCAGAGCCATTGGGTGCCAGTGAAGAGCATCAGCCTCTCCTCTCACCACCTCCAGTGGCCTCACCTCCTCCAGCCAGAATCTGTGTACACTCAAAAACATGCTTTTTGCCATGATCAATATCCACACCCCTGCCATTGCATGCAGGAAGATACAAACACCAGCAAAAGCAGCAGGCAGTGCAAGAAACACTCTGTTGACAATACCAAGCCATGGAGGAAGGGGAACTAACCTCAACAGAGCAAACCATACCTAAGCTCAGGGCATCCCCAAAGTGACCTTATATAGCTCTGCCTTCTCATGCAATTTGGGATTATTTCAAACTAGGTCTGGGAAGCCAAATAAATATTCTGAGGTGTATCACTCAGCAGAAAGTAATCTCTCTGCAGTGCTTTTGAGTCACACATTACTCTTACCCAGCGTAATGGTGAGGGATTCGCCACAGTGCCCTGCCTGTCTTGATGAGATGCAGTGCAAGGAGGAGGGCTCTACCACACTGTGCTGAAAGATCAGTGTGGCCTTGGGACATTACTATGCTGGCCTGGCCAGGGATTCAGTTTTCTCTTTACTCCAGTTTGTATTTGAAAGTGGTTCAGAAGGCTGCAGCTTTATGCTAACTCTAAGGACTGTGGGGTTTGAAGGCCAAATCTAGGAAGGATGCAAATGCTGCACCAGCAAACCAGGAATTTTCTTGGCAGGCCATAGCCAGCTCCACTGTGATGCAAGCAATGGAAACAACAAAGTCCATTGGAAAGCCAGGAGCACAGTTATAGGTATTTTAGAAATAGGGTGTCTTGACCAGACCGCCCAATCTTGTGTGTCTGGTCCTGGGAACAAGCTCTCCAAAGCATCCCTCAAAGAGGCTGTCTTTCTTTTTCTGAACACACTTGCATGTCCTTACAGTGACCTTCTCACCCAATATTATCCTCTACAAGGACTGGTCAAATATTTTCCATCAAAATTCTTTAAGTGCAAAAATGTGGTTTGGGATTTTGTACAGAATGTAACTTCTTCTTTTAAAAAATTTTTCACAGGGGGGGAAAAAATATCTCAAAATGACAAAAATTTTGCCAGAAATCTTAACATACTGGGATAAAAATGTGTGTCTTTCAATGTATTCAGCCTCCTTATTTTTAAATTAAAGTTGATATTTTTGTCTGGAAATGCATCCAAACTTCTAACTACTTCTCAGTTTCACTACCTCTTGTCCTGTTGCTTTGTACACCGTGAGATGCTCAGCTGGAGGTGTGGGCTATGAGTAAATGTGATTCCTATCTAGCTGTAACAAGAGGACATTACAGCTGCCTGGCACAGCACACTCTGCACAATGGATGGTATTACAGCCTTGAGCTGACTTACTCAGCTGCAGCCACAGTTGACCTTTAATCGCTTCTGCTTTATTAATACATTTTTCTTTGGTGAGATTTTTGCTGTTGCATCCACCTGCTTTATTCTGCGCTGTCCTTTGTGGCCTTGGTCTGGAGGTAATGACATTTGCTGCCCTGGGTAACAGGACGTTTGGCTCTGCTCAGTCAGCTGCTGCTGTTGACTGAGCAGTTGGTCTGCAGATGATTGTGGTGATTTTTCTTTTAGTTCTGCATCACAGAGTGGGATGCAGAGCAACAGCCTAAGGAAGCGATGGTTCTATGATGCTCTGCAGCCCATGCTGTGGGAACCACCTTCACCCAGTAGTGGACAAGAAAACATGACTTGGGGAAGAGCAAGAGCCTGTCTCTCAGGTTGACTGAGGGATAAAAACAGAGTAATCTCACAGGGCAGGTGTCAAAATTAAGTGAGACTGTCCCTGAGGGTGCTAACCCAAAGAAACCCCCACCCCCAGAGCAGCATTGTGGTGCTGGATTGCACACTGCCTGTTCCCGTTTCACTGCCACAAAGAACCCTTAAGGAAGCTCCAAAGACCAAGCAGACAAGCTGTCACTTCAGAAGGGTCTGACCTGCTTCTGACCTGAATGTTTTCCCAGCCTGAGTCTTGCTCCCCTAAGAAGCTCATGCTGCCAGGGTTAGAGCAGTGCTGCAACAGCCCGCTGGTGTAACATGGCACCTCCTCACGTAAGAGCAGCTTCCCAGCATGTTTTTCAGGCGTTAAGCTCTCTGTGTCACTTAATGTCATCAAGATTGCAAGGAAATGTGGAATGGCACAAGATACACATGGAAAAAAATATGACAACATGACTTTTTTTCCAGACTTCCTCCCCCAAAAGAAACACTTTAAATAGACTTTTGATTTAAAAAAACAAAACCAAAGAAACCCCACAACAAAACAACAAAATCCCCACAGAAAATAGTTCAACAGTTTGCTGGGCTCCCTGAGGAAAGCATGAATGTCTTAAGACATTAAATAACAGCTTGTTCTTAGAGATTAATGAGAAGGGAAGCCAACAGGTAAGAGCAGCTGTAGGGAGAATCCACTTCTGGCTGTCAAAGGAAGGACACTGTTTGCTGTGGGTGAGGGAAGAGTGAGTGGGTGTCGGGATGTCTGACTGAATTACTTGGCATTCAAACCCATTTTGTTTTTATGGAAGTTGTTCATCCAGAAAGGGTTCATCAACAAGTGAAACACAAAAAAATATTGTAATGAGGCTGAACTCATTAGCAAACTCCTTCCAGGGTTGCCTCTATCAGCAGGCAGGGTCAAAGAGTCAAACCTAGCAGTAGGAAGCCCCTCTTGGTGCTGGGACCAGGGGGCACATCCTTCACGGTGGCTGCCACGGTGGCTCGGTGTGGGGCTAACATACCAGCGGAGCAGAGCACTCTCAACTAACTGTTTACTTTGAGCCGGAGCTATTTTTAGCTCCAGTAATCTATGCAGAGATGATAAAGCTTTTCATTGCAAAGTGAGTGTCTCTGCTTTGCTTCTGGGCATTTTCATTCCATGAGCTGGTCCCTTCCCCCTTCCTAGCCACTACTTCCCAGGGCCCTTATCTTCTCTGTCTGCTGAGCCAAACACCTCCAAAAGGTTTGTCCTGGCTAGATAGATAGGTTGGATTATCAGTCCAAATGTGCTTTTTTTTTTCCTCTCTTTTCCCTAGGGAAAGTATTCTGTTTGAAAAAAAAAACCAAACCTCTAATAAAAGAGTCTCAAGTCAGGTTCAAAGCCTTTGCTAAAAGCCCATTGTGGACACTCACCCTATAATTCTTCATTTCTGCAAAATTTGTTCTGTCCAAAGGCTCTTACAAAATAAGTCCCTAGAGAGCTACCTCTTTGCAGCTGCCAGTAATACAATCAGGTCTCAAACTCAGATCTTGTGGCAAGCCAGGGTTGTCAGCCAGTGACAGCATTGCCCTATGCCCCACGATCCACCCAAAGCGTCCCAAAGCCCATCACAAACTCCCTTCCACACCCTATATAAGAAGCACTTTACCTGCTGCTGATAGGAGAAAACGCGGCAGCTGGCTAGCGGCACAAAGACTACAAAACAAGCATAAATCCTGCTTGGTAAGGGATTTGTTTGTCTAAAGGAATCCAGAAGCTTCTTCAGTATAAACACACAAAGGTCATGCATCCAAGCACATGTTTCAACAGAAAATCATCCCACTGGTAAAAGCTTTCTTGTTTGGGATACAGGGTGAATAGCAACATCTCTGTCAGCTTAGGGAAGTGTTTGAAGTATTCATTAAATAACTGTATTCAGGTTGCTAAGAGTAGCCAGATATACAGTAAGAGCTAAAAACAGTTGTCAGGATGAGAAGATGCAATGAGAGAGGTATTGCTGAAGTTGACTGTGACTGACCACTCAGGTCTTGCTGGAAGGGAAGGCGGGAGCTCTTCTGAGGTCCACATGCAGGTAACTCCTTCCCTTTGTCCTTGTTTCTACTGAAGGTGGTAGTTGGAAGAAAACAAGTAGCAGGCTGTGCTGGATGTTGTGTTTCTTCCTTTCGGAGAGCAAAGGCATATGCCAATAAATGCGATGAAAACAGTAATCTCTGACAGTTTTATAATATATGCCAGAGCCACCTAGGCAACAGTCGTGATTTTTCCCTGGTGTTTGGCAACCAGACAATGATTGATTGCTGTTGCAGATGTTCAGAAGCCATGTAAATATTTTGATCCTGACTTGTGCTCTCAGCTAAATGGGCTTTCATGTGATTTTTATTCCATGGACTCTGAATGAGGTACTCCTGCTTTTGAATGGTGCGCAATCAGAGTCAGGTTATTAATTCTCTATTGGGAGTCAAAGGACTGCAGTCTTCAGGCTTCAGCACATACTCTCTAGCTAAGATTGTGAAAAAAATACAGCCAAACTCCTGGCATGAGTCTCTGCTTTTCTTCAGTTTGTAACTACATGCTTTCTCCTAAAGCAGTTGCCTCTGCAACAGCCAGGATAAGCTCAGACAGGATGGTCCTGTGTCCTGTGCCATCCCATGTCCTTAGACCCAGAGCCATTTATTCTAGCTGTTCCCGAGGCCATAAAGACTAAGGTTGGGGGGGTGCAGAATCCTATTATTTCACCTGAGAGCAGAAGCTCCATGGGAAGAGCTCCATGTTCTGGTCTGGTTCTGTTTGTGCTGATATTGTGCATGAAATAAAGACAGGGTTTGCCCGGTGACCTGGGTACATTTCACTCAGGAATTGCATACAGCCCTCTGCTCCCAGCACCATACTGGGAACCTACTCTAGGTTTCTGGTGTTGCTCAGGTGTGTAGTGGCTGATACAGGGAGGTGTAAGCAAAGGTGATGGGGCCACTCTGCATATGGAGGGGCCCAAAAAAGGGCTCTGCCACCCTGGGGTGGATGCAGGGGCTGACAAAACCCTATTGTGTGGTTGGATGCATCTCTGTCACTGACTGTGTAGGCAGAGTAGGTGCTGGTTCATGGGAGAAACATGGGATACTGTGGGGCAGGGGTTTTGCCAGGAGACAGATCTATCAGTTCTCAAGTGATCCTGCTGGTGTTACACAAGTGTGTCAGGCTGAGATCCCACACTCCATCCCTACTGTAGATATTAAGGTGTAGTCCCACCCTCAGAAAGCTTATTCCTTTCAATAGCCAAGACAGACAAAAATAAAGGAGAAGAGGCATTATCATCTCCTTTTGGCAGTTGGCTGGTGGAAAGACAGAAGGCTAAATGACTGCTACAGAGACAGATTATCACCCAGCCCAGAACGTTAATCTTGTCCAAAATGTTACTGGCAGCTCCTCAGTGTCCATCACAGATGGACGGCCTGATGCTCTTTTGGGTCTCTTGCAGCAGATCGTCATCACCTAATAATGGCCAACCTCACTCCCCACTGCTCTTGAAATGTCTTTTTATTTACTGCTTCTTGTGTCAGGACTGTTCCATATGGTTATTCTAGTGTTTCCAGTTTATTTAGGGTTCCACTTATTCCCTTAATTCACTGTATCAGTTTCAGATTCTTGCTTTCTACCAAAGCTGGGCTGGAGTATTTTGGACAAGTGTTAAATTATTACTTTTATGCAGGATTACATCTTTTTGGACACATACTTTAATGTTTTCATACAGATCCTGACTGCCATTCACTTTTGTGGATTAAATAATTTCCTTTTATAACATCTTTCAAGTAATTGTTTTTAGCTCTCTATGCAAGACATTGGTGCAATAGTTATGCTGTTATTTCTATAGGGGCAGATATATTTCTATATTTCAACATCTTTCTATATCTTGGCCATCCTGCAAAGGCACGGTCATGGGAGCAACCTCTACAACAAGCTAAATATCCATAAAACGGCCCTCTACAGATGGATGCTTTGCAAGCTGCCCTTCTCAAGCTGACTGGAGCTGCTGGGACCTGAGCAGCTAAGTGAGGGGATGCTGGACCAAATGGGTGATGTAGTGCAGAATTGCTACCCAAGTGGTCTCAGCTCTCCATCACTATGGCAACAGGCAGGGGGTCTCGCTCTTCGGACAAGATATGTGTGCTCCACAGCAGCACTGCCTGTTTTCCTGCAGAAACGAGGGCTCAAACTGAGCAACCAGGAAGGAAAACTCTCTTTATTTGGAGTAAGAGGTCTCAGTTATTATTTATCTGCATCTCCAGGCACTGTAACATATCATTATTAATACAATTACATCTCAGCAGTTTTCAAGGATTAGTTGAAGAAGAATGTAGCCAGTTGGGTACCCAGAAATGTTCCTTTATACCTCTTCATTTCTATATGAAGTTCATCCTAGTCACTCCAACAGCTCCACCAAGCACAGTGCTTCCTGTTGATGGCTTTTCAGTCTCTAAACCAGTTTGGGAATGAAATGTACTAGCTGTTGCATTGCTGGCTACGCATTTTTTAAAACTTAGAACTGGAATTCATGCAGTAGCAGACCTTGGTTTTCCCATCTTTATTTGCACAATGGGGAAAAATAAAGACTCATTGAATCTACTTATTAGGTTTAAGATGCAAATTTAGAAAAACCTCATAGATTTGATATTGAAATGTTGGGTATTGGAGGAAGAAGTTTGTGATCTCACCTGCAAAGTAATTAATTTGGAGCAAAACACTACATGATAAGGTTCTTCAAGAATTAATATGGAAGGGTTTGTATGCTATGAATTTCACACTCATTTGCTGCATGCTGACTTCCTCATGTAAACAGGTCATTTTGGCAAGGCTGGTGATATATTTATCATAATTTGTTCAGCAGTACTTCAAACTGGGACAACACTACAGTCCAAACAATTGAGCTGTGCCTGCTGGCTATGGATCCAGCCCAGTGAGAGCCAGGAGCAGACACTGGCATCATGAGTGATGGTATCCAAACAAGCTAAGTTTGGGAAGCTGTTAGGAGTCATCTTTCATCATTCAGCATTTTTAGTGGGGTTCATTTAGTTCCAAGCTGGGTAATTACAGCCTCGTTATTTTTCCTTTTACAATGAAGACAAGACTGCCAACCAGGCAGAATAATTCCTCCTGCTACTGTTGCCAAGATATGATAGTACATCTACACCATAAGGAATGTGTCACGGTGTCAGTTTTATTAACGGTAAATAATGGCTACTCAGTGAAGCAACATCTTAACACCAGCTGGTGTTTTCTGGTGCCTAACCAGAAAACACCAACTAAATTTCAACCCCTACAGACAGATGATTGAGTCGAGATCTCTGCCGCACAGCATATTCCTTGTTGACCAGCATGCATCAGGTATTGCATGTTATTTTTTTCACTGAAATTAGTATCTGGCTACAATCATACTTTCATTATAAAGCCACAGAGACTTGTCTAAAAATAAAACATCAAAGTTCCTGTGACAGTAAGTAGAGGCCAGCACTAATATCAGATATCAGTGGACAGTTCATCCTGTCTATCTTCACTAGCTAGAGGGAGAGCTCAGTAACTACCATGGATTAGATATTGACCTTGTAGGCAGCTTCAAGGCAATGAAACAAAGCCTATCCAAGCAGGAAAGGGATGGAGACACCTCGCTTCTACTGTCAGATCTCACCAAAAGTTCTGTGTTCTTCCAGGGACTATTCTCAGCCCAGAAGCTACTGCTAGTGTGGTGACATTTTCTGACATACACATGGGCACCAGTGTGTCCATTTCTGATTTGCTTTGATGGCTCATGTGTGAACTTGTCTGAGGACTGTAATAATGTTAAATATATGTTTGAAAAAAGCAGTTTTAAAACTAAAATCTCCATAAGAACTACAGTATGGGTCTGTCAAGGCACCGAGTTCTGCACCTAAAATCACAGTAACAAATGCAGTCATACTGACTCATGCTTCAATTAAATACTGTAAGCTGTCCTTTAGAGCCTGAAAAAAGCTTCTACCATTATTTCCCAAAGACAGCAAATTCAGAACCCAACTATTATTTATATTAGGGGGAAATCACTCTGCTCCTGACACTGAATCCCCTGGGAAGGTCAGGCCAGGTGAGATGCCCCACTTCTGTGTCCTGTGGACACTCAGTTGCCCCTGATGCACAATTTAGAAATTTGAGCATGTGGATGTGTAGTAAAGGTTCAAGTATTCTCAAGCACGTTCTGCAGCAGAAAGCTTGTTTGTAAGATCCTGTGATAAACCAACAATCAGCCTTCAGTTTTTCCCTTTCCTTCCCTTCCAGAATTAAGCTTGTGGATGTTTCTGCCCCCAGCACATGTGGACACAGTGAATACTGAGCCTTGTTAACTCTTGCCCTACACTGCCTTCAGCAAACCTCTGGATTTAGACTCAAGCAACAGCCCTGTTGAACTCAGCAATGTGACTAGAGATAGTATTGTATTATTAGACTCCCCTAGGGTACTTTTTTTTCTAAATCACCTAGGATGGGAAAAACATTTATATAAAGAAGAATGCCATGACTCACTCTCCAGTGCCATGTAGGTTCAGAACAAGTGGATAGGAGTTAACAGCACAGCCATCCCACAGTAGTATTTCAGAGTTTCTAAATATGGAGTTCCTGTCTGATCTGGATGCCCATTTTTGTTATCTTAAAAATATTTCTGGAACTCTTGGCCAGCTTTAAACAAACAATCAGGGATAAATATTTGTGAAGATAATACAGGGTTTGGTTAATAAGTCTTTCTGAGTTGAAGGAATTCATTTTAGACTTCATTTCTTTACAGCTTGTGAACAAAAGAAAAAAATGCTCCAAAGATGTTAAATCACACAACCATCCCAGCTATCAGCTTTGGAATAACAGTAATTCAACTTAGTGCATATCAAACGTGGGAAGGGAATTATCTGACACATCTATTTGATCATGTGAACTCCTTCCACAAGGAGAAACAGTCTCTCTGTTGAGACACAAGAGGAAGGAACTGTTTTTGCTTAAAAAGAAACAAAAACAAAAAAAAACCCAATAACATAAGCAACTGTAACATGCTAAATGCTTCCTGGCACAAGTGCAAAAATGCAACATCTGAAATGTCAGCTGGTACACCAGCAGGATTGACATGATTTATGAGAAAAAAACAGTTTCACTAGCTTCAGAGAACCTTAGAAAGCTGCAATACTAGTTTAGGGGACAATGGAAAAAGAAGGGAAATCTCCAGCTAAAAAAAATTACCGTGGCCGGTATCTTCTTGTTTTGCTTTTTTAAATACAAGATAAAACTGGGTTAGGTACTTATCTGATTTTAAGCTGTGTGGAAAAGTGAATGAACAGAGTCTGCCATGACTCCGAGATATGCTCGTTTCCTCACATTACAGACTGACTCATGTAGTCTTGTGGCTCACCTAAAGCCACAAAACTCGTCACTGCTCCAGGCAGGATTACATCCAGAAATTCCTCACTTTTCCTCCCACTAGTGTTTCACTAGAAGCTGTTCTGCTGTGATTGCTGGTAGAAGGCTGGCCAGCTGGATTTCAGGGCAGGCACTCAGGGGAGAGATGGGATCACAGAGACAGGGGAAATAAAATCAGCATCATTTTGAAGTGTGGTTGGACAATGCCTAAGGAGAAGTTTGCTGTTGTGGCTACTTACTCTTGAAGAGGCTACTTAAGCAGGAGCCTTGCTGCCCTGTGCAGCCTGAGGGGCTGTAGCACCAAACCCCAGTCTCTATCAGTACAGCCAGGTGGGGCAGGGACTGATGTCTGACTCTGTGTTCACCCTGCCTGGGCATGGGGATGGTGCCAGGCTCCAGCAACACCTCTGGCTGTGAGGCTCCTCCTGGGACAGTTACTATCAGTTCAAGGCAGTGGAGAGTTAAGGCTGCTCCAATAGTGCCAACCCATTCTGGGTCAGATCCTGCACCCCAACAGGCCCTTCTGAGCATCCCATGCTGTTTGCAGGGATCCCTTGCTCACTGATAACAAAAGGCCACCTTTCACTCCCTCCTCTTTTTCATCAGTAATCTGGTGCTAGTCCTTTCCATGGTTCATTCACAGATGTCACTGCAGGTCTCCTATATGTATCTGTTTGGGTTTTGTTCAGTTTATTTGGTTTGGTTAGGTTTTTAATATTTTAAAATTTAATATTAGTTAAATACTTTTCAATACATTTAAGTGTTAATGCTTCCATAAATAATGAGATTGAAACAGCTTGGATAAAGGTGAAGATTTCTCTCCATCTGTTTTATCAATAAGCTAAACTAACTCAGTTTCCAGACAAGGTCACATGATCTAATGTGAACTGAAGTCAGTGAAAAGGTCTCTGGTGATATAGAATAACTTAGAGGAGATTGAACAAAGGTGTCATATAAAATAAATTTCTGGCCAAACACAACTGCAAAGGCACAAAGATGACAATTTCTCTATCTTAACAGCAGTGACTCATCCAGTTGCATAGTCACTTGGGGTGAAAATGAAAACAGTTACTCAATCTCTCAGGGCTTTAGGCACAGAAGAATATATTATGCAAGTTTTAGCAGCGTTACTAATGGCCTTGAAGTGCACAACTCTACTATGACTCTCACTCAGCTCAGCAGATCACAAATAAGATGACTCACGTATCCATGACATGATAGGAAAATAGAGAGTAAGAAGTGCAGAGGCAGGTGCTAATGCAGTCACAGCGCATGCAGCCAGGGGAAGATGAGAATTATAAAATTGTGAGCAAAGGACTGTGGAGAAAAGCAGCTTTCATATCTGAAGGCTGGAGAGAGTGGACTAGGCTGATTTTTCTTGTTCTCAAATTGTAGTAGCTCACAAGTGTGGTGCCAGCCCGTGAGCAGAGGAGGGCCATGCTGCTGGCAGCAGCCACCTGGCAGCCTCAGGAGGCACAGCAGACAGCACACATTGACCTCTGCATGCCAGTGGCGAGTGAGTCCCTCTGTGTACGGCAGGTAATTCGATTAGACCCAGTGAAAGTCATCTGGGAGTTCCATAAACTTAGCAATATTTACACTTGGGAGGACTTATTATCTACCTAGAACATCATGATTTTGTAGAAGCTATTAACTCTGCCCATTTGCGGTGTGATTAAACCCACTGGTGGTTTCAGCCACAGCGGTATTTTGCCCATTATCTAAAGACTAATTCACAGATGAAGGACTGTGATGGCTACTCTCAAAGCATGATTTAAAACCTGGATGGTGAAATAGTGCTCAACCCAATGCCTAAACTTAACACCTGGAAAAGCAGTTGTCCCTAAAGAAAACTGTAATTCTTTATGCTCTGGAGATCCAATCAAAGCAGAGTTATAAATACCGTTTAAAGCCAAACAATGTACAGAAGTCCATTGGGAGGGTTATATTAGAAAGTTGATGCTGACACCTCAAAAATTGAAAGTTATGCAGGTAGGAGCACAGTAAAATATTTAGACCTGTGTATGGGTCCAGGCAACACTACTCTAAAAACACAGACTACATATTATTTTTAATTTTTACAGTTGTTTTGATCCAGCCATTCTAGTTTGCAATATCATTTACCCATCAGAAAGATTCTAGATGGTCAAAGGATTATTAAATTATAACCTGTCTATGGGATCTGTTGCCTGGAAAAATGAAGCTCACACAGATCAGGGTCCCTCAGATCCTCTGGGGAACATCAGAAAAAAAATCTGCATTTTTGTTATCACAAAAGGAAGCCCCTTGAGATTAATAAGAATAGCACCAACGCACAATCTTGAGTGACTTTTTTTTTTTTATGAGCTTGGCTGCACAAAGAACTGCAGAGAACTACATTAAAATGACTAGTCTAACATGTCTCATTTTAACAATACCTCATTTCAAGGGTTTTATTCTCAGCATTTCAGCTAGCATGCAGATATGCATGGGACGTAATGTAGAGATACATAAGGGATGCACCATTTCGTTCTGCTGTCAGCGCTGATTAACATACCAGAGCAGGGTATTTTTGTACAAAGCAGGATAACCTCCTGCCATATCCTGTCTCGTTCCCAGAGCTGACAGTCGCTAGGCTGACTTCATCCTTATCTCCCCTTAAACACGTGTGGTTTGAGATGATGTTATGCAGAAACAGAGGGGATTTATGTTGGGAAGTAAAAACAGCACTTTGAAAGCTCTTGTTATGTGGACAGTGGAAGGAAAAAGCTTTTTATCTGTATCCTTTGTCTTTCCCTAGCATAAACCAGTGGAGAATCCCACAGTCCTTAACAAAACTATTAATCTCATACATTTCCTACAAAGAAACCATTCAAAGACTCAGGATTTAGCTGAGTTTCATAACTGCATTAATAATATACCTATGAAATTATTTACCCAGGATTACTTGAAAATTACAATTAGAATTTTAGATTCTGCTTTTAATCTGAATATATTTATGTGAACAAACAGTGAAGCAGCAGGGATGTGGCAAAAGCCTTCTTACAGATCCAGCTGGTGCACTCGAAAGGGTAATAAAAATGCTAATAATAAAGGCTCATCTATTATCTGGAGGAAGAACAGTTTCAATTATTTATAGTATGATCTTTTTTTCTGAGGGAAGCTTGTATGTCTTCATGAATGAGGCTGATTACAAGAGAGATGATACTGTTAACATAATGTTCATATATTCTGAGTGTTAAAGCTGCTGTGGAAAATAAGTGGCTAGTTTACCAGGTGCTTTTTTGTCATTCCTTGGCAATTTTAGATGGTACTAAAGCTGTCATTCTGATTATTTGTCCCTTTCTATGATGGAAGCAGTTTTTTTGAAAGGGACTTCATGAAGGAAAGAAGAGTCTGACCCAGTGGGAAGTGCTGTGCAGTAGCTGGAATTGCTACAGCCAAAATATATCCTCTAAATCAAACCTGACAGTTCTGTCCCTGCCCTCTGATATTTTGCAGCAGTGATGTTAATTAAGTAGCTTCAAACTGTTTTCCTAAACTTATCTGTGAACATTTGTCACCTTGCTGTTGTTACACCCTCATGTCACTCTTATCCATTTTATTTGCTCTCAGACTTCAGTGCTGAGGAGTGTGGTCGCTGAGCTGTTTAACGCCTCCAAGTTCGGGGTCATGCAGTGTACTGGGAATCTAAAACCAGAGAGGCCCATGCTCTCAGGCAGCAGCACGACAGTCTCTTTGCACACAATTCCTTTCCCTCTTCCGTTTCAAGGGGTAGATCTCTACCTTTGACAGCCCTGCACTTTCAAAATGTGAACCAGTGTGAGCCCAGTGTGACTTGATGCAGAAATGTCTCCCTGAGAAACCCCACCTCTGAGAGGCCCAGGAGCTTCAATATAACTTCTGCATGGACATGATGACTATATGATTTTCTAGGTCCTTTCCAACCCCTAATATCTGTGAATCTGTGAATGATGTTTGTCACTACGCCGAGTAATGCCTTTTCACCTCTGGAACCCGAGGGGGTCAGCTGTACCCATGCAGATGGGGCACAGGTCACCTTTCAGGTTTTTGGTGCTGAGGCAAACTGTGTTCATCCCCAATCCCTGCGTGTGGTGGGACTGGCCTGGGGATGGCTTGGCCCAGGCTGCTCAGGACAGTGGTGGGATCCCCATGATCCCTGGAGGGGTTTCAAAGCCGTGGAGATGTGATGCTGAGGGACATGGGTTAGTGGCGCTGGCGGCGCTGCGTTAACGGGGCTGGGCTAGGTGATTTTAAAGGTCTCTCCCAACCCAATCGAGCCTCCGCGATTTGTTTCTATGACTGCGCCGCCCGCTCGCGCTGCTGCCATAGCAACCGCCGACCGCCATAAGCGGCCTCAGTGCCTGCCTGGCCTGCCGATCAGCCGATTGGCTGTCTAGACGGAGGAGCCGCCTACTCGCTGACACTCTTGACCAATCAGCGTCCCTTCTCCGCGCCGGAGCAGGCGGAAAGACTGTTCGTAAACAACGGTTCCCCTTCCGCTCCCTTCGTTGCCTCTGCGCGTCGTCCCGCTTTCTCATTGGGCCCCGGGCACGCCAGCGTGGCTGGGACGACCAATGAGCGGCTGCGGCGCTAGACGGTGACCGCCTAAGGCCGCGGGGTGGGGAAGCAGAAGCAGGAAGTGTCCGGAGCGGCCTTGGCGGCGTCATGGGGGCGGCTCTGGGGGTCTGCTCGCTGGCCAGCTGGGTGAGTGGCGGCTGCCATCCCAAACCTCCTCCTTCCTGACCGGGGAGCGGTGCCTCCGCCGGGGGTCCCGGCGTACGTGACCCCGCTGGCTCCCTTCCCGCGGTCTGTGGGCGGAAGCCCGGTGGCGCCAGCTTGAGAGAGCCGGCGGCGACTTCATCCCTTTGGAAGCAACGCGGGCCCCGGGCTGTAGCTATCCCGCGCCTTCCCGGGGGGCGCGGGGCTCGCTGCCCGGGGGGCGAGACTCGAACAGGCGGGCCCAACCCTCGCGGGGCAGTGCGGGTGGCCGCGGCACGTTGCGGGCCTCCGCCGGGCGGCGGATTGGGAGCGTAGCCCCGGCTGATAAGGCGGGTTATCTGCGGGTGTTTTCAGACATGGTGTCAGGCAGAAATGTCTCTCAAACGGTTTATCTGTGTGGTCTGGTAGCGAGTGTCTCTAAATGGAGCCTGGGTTTTCCTCTCTCGGTATCGTTGAACACCCTGGTGACAGCCGCGAGGGGAGTGCCCTTAGAATGTCTGTCTGTCCTTCAGATCCCCTGTCTGTGCAGCGGTGCCTCGTGTTTACTCTGCCGATGCTGCCCCAACAGCAAGAATTCAACAGTGACACGTCTTATCTATGCCTTCCTCCTCTTCCTCAGTACTCTACTGGCCGGCATTATGCTAGTACCAGGGATGGAAGAGCAGCTGAAGAAGGTATGGAGGAGAAAACCTCTTTCAAAGTGTTTGCAAAAAAAAATTGTGCCGTGTGTGTGTTGATTCTCTTTACTCGGAACGGATTACACGGAGACATAGACACCCAAATGTGCCTCACAGGTTAAGAGACTGGGTGTACTGAGCAGCTTCTGCTGAAATAGCAAATTCAGTGAAATACTGTATGTTTTCTAAGTACCTGTCTGGTTGCTGAAACCTGATCAGGCCTGGAGATTGTTAGTCATCAGAGGCCTGCTTCTTTGTTATCTTAATCTTCCTGGATGGCTTTAAGTGATTACATGGGGAAAGAAAGGTGGCAACAAAGTCTGTGCTGAGCACAAGGTCTTTTGTTATCAGACCTCCCAGAAGACAGCCAGTACTTTAGCTGTTGAGTGTTTAAAGAATGTCATTGGAAATGCAGATGTAAATTCACAACTCTGTGTCTTTACTCAGATACCTGGATTTTGTGATGAGGGACTTCATACTCTGATACCACACATGGATGGCTTTGTCAGCTGTGATGTGTTTGTTGGGTACAGAGCTGTCTATCGAATCAACTTTGCCATGGCAGTGTTCTTCTTTCTCTTCGCTCTGCTCATGATAGGAGTGAAAACAAGCAATGACCCAAGAGCCTCAGTACACAATGGGTACGTGTGTGAGCCAGCTGTCTGATCTTCCAACTTGTTTCCTCTCTTCTGTCTCTTTGCTGAGCATAGAGGCAAACTGTGTGTGTATTGACAGTCTTGGAGCTATTTTGAACAGATTACAGAGTTACACTCTAGTCTCCTGAAAGCTTCTGATTTATGGAACATGTTCAACATACTGATAATGCTCTGAGGTTGGGTAGCCAAAAAGGCTATGCTCTGGGCATCCTGCTGTGTTCCCATAGAGGTGCTGGATTTCAGCTAGTTGATATCACCAGTCTTGTGCTGAAACTAGCACTCACTGGGTTATTCACTAGGCCAGTTGACTCAGTAAACTAGAAGAAGCTGGTTTCTGATTCACTGATTTAACTGATTTAGCAGTTAATCGTCTCAACTGATTGAACTAGTTCTGGCCTAGAGGATGAATTATCTTAGAGCCCTCTAACTTGAAAGGGACCTCTGGAGATCATATGACCCAACTTCCTGGTTAGAGCAGGACCAATGTGGAGCAGGTTATTTTGGGTCTTGTCTGGCTGATTTTGAATGTCTGAAAAGATGGGGATGCTTTGATCTCTCTGGGCAACTTGTGCAGTTTTGTTTGCAGTGTCTCATTGCAGTTTCTCTTTTTGCAACTTGCTTGTTGCCTTGTCTTTCCCCTGTGCACCTGCAAGAAGACTCTGTTTTGTCATCTTTACACCTTCCTTTTAGTCAGTTGGAACCAGAAGTTAGACCTCCCTTTTCTTCTCTCCAAGCTGAGCAGTGCAGTTTGTCTTCCTCCCTGCCAGGATGAGCGCTGGCTTGCATTCCATTTGCTGGAGCAGGAGCTCTTCTTTCTTTATCTGTAATCCCACTGAATGCAGTTGTTGGGGTTTTTTTTTCTTTGACTTTCTGTGAGACACTCATCTCTGTACAGCAAGCTGATTGCAGATCATGTTAAAAATGACTATTATGTGCAGAGTAAGACCTATATTTTCAACTTTTCTCTTGAAGGTTTTGGTTCTTCAAAATTGCTGCAATTGTGGCTCTCATGGTTGGAGCATTTTACATTCCTGAAGGGCCTTTCACAAGAGGTACAGTTAATATGTCATCTTGGAATTCTGTTTAATGAACTCAAATCTTTTCAGAGATGTCCCAGGCTATAGCTCTGATACGGAAAGTTTTCTGGTAGAAGACACAGATCCTGTCCTGCTTCTTTAGAGTATGTTGCTTCATCCAGTACTCTGAAAAAATCTGAGATAAACTTTACTGTCTGACTAGATCACAGGAACTTGAAAGGGTTTTTGATCCTCAGAGGCATGGCACAGTGGTGCTTATGTAACAGAGATGTCTTGTGTTAGATCCCACATTCATTCTAAAAACATATTGGGTTAAACATTCCCATGCTCAGCTTGACTAGCACAGGCTGCATCCTTGAGTGGCTGGGACCCCTCGTGTGGTTTGGTTGGATGGGGGCCAAAGGGATTGGCAGCATCTGCATTTCTGAATATAGTTTCAGTTTTTTTTCATGATTTGTCTGTAGTATAATTAGGAGCTTTTTATATCATTTTATTTTAAACAGAGGTATCATGCAAATGATGAAAGCTAACCCTGTTTTTCTTGTTCCCTTTTCTAGCTTGGTTTGTTATTGGTATTTTTGGTGCCTTCTGGTTCATTGTTATCCAGCTGGTGCTCCTTGTGGACTTTGCTCACTCCTGGAATGAAAGCTGGGTTGACAGAATGGAAGAGGGCAATACTAAATGTTGGTATGCAGGTAGGAACCTTCACCTGTGAAGGATTTATTACTTCTGGCCAGAACTCTGGGGAATATCACTTACTAGTTTGCAGACATACCTAGAATTACACTCCACAGTCTCCTTGAGTCTGCAAACATCAAGAATTAAAAGCTGCAGTGTTGCTCATGTTCAATTAAATGCAAAATACTCTACACTTGTGATAAGTATATCTGCCAGGCATAATAAACAACGCTTGCCTTGTTTGCAGCATGAGTGCAATATTAGCAGCCTGGATCTCTTCAACTCTCTCCAATTTGCCACCTCCCCTCCCGAGGTCCCTGGCAGTCGGCTGTGACCCCGGCTTTCCAGATGCCTGCTGAATGGAAAAGTGCTAATTCCTGTGTTTCTGAGCCACAGCAGGAATTTAGCCATACCTAATGCAAATCCATTCTGCTAGTCTTGTTTTCTGCTCCCGACTGCCATGTGGGGAAGAGGAACTGTCTCAGTGGTAGGGAGTCATTAAATCACCTTAGATGTCCCATGAAACTACCTGAATATTGTAATAGTTAATTTATTTTTCCTTCCAGCCCTGCTGTCCTGCACAAGCTTGTTCTACACCTTGTCGCTGGTTTTTGTTGTGCTCTTCTATGTTTTCTACACGAAGCCAGATGACTGCACTGAGAACAAGTTTTTCATAAGCATTAATGTGATCCTGTGCTTTGCTGTTTCTATTGTTTCTATCCTTCCAAAAGTTCAGGTAGTATTTTTCTCTATTTTCTTCTGACATATAAAGCTAGGAAGAGAGAAGGCTGTAGTATCAATTCAGTTAGACATATGAACATTAAGCTTTGGCTTTCCTAGCTATGATAAATAGGAACATTAAAGAAAAAAAAATCTTGCTCCAAAACCAATGCATTACATAGTGAGATATTTCCTGAAGATAGATTTTAGGGATTTTTTGGCTAATATTTTGTTGACTTTTGTTTCCACGTGTGGGACTGCTGGTGTGGTTAGTGGTGAATGTTGTGGCAGAACAGAGAAAACCATTAGTAAAAAGCAATGTAAGTTGGAAATTTATTGGCTTGATACTGTGGCTTGGAAATTATTGGTAAATGTGTTTAATATGGGAGGAAAGTTACATGTTACTTGATTTCAGAACTGGTATTGTTCAAATCACTGCTAGATTCCTGTCTACAAAACTGTTAAGCAAGTTGGGATTAACTCGGTAAGAACCCGTAACTGAGTCTTGGGCGCAGAAAAGCTGGATTTAGTTTGCTTATTCTTTCCATGTTTGAGTTGCTCGCTGCGTAAATCATACTACTTGAAGGAGTGTCTTCTGGTCTTTTAAACATAGAGCAAAGCCCGGTGCATTTCTAAAAAACTAAGTTTTTCATGCTGATAATTGTTGAATTGGTGGCAGTAGGGTAAAGCTATCCCACTGTCAGCGGAACTTGCCCTTTTGACTGTGGCTCACTCTTCTGTCTTTGAACAGGACCATCAGCCTCGCTCAGGCCTCCTCCAGTCCTCAGTTATCACTCTCTACACCATGTATCTCACTTGGTCAGCCATGTCCAATGAGCCTGGTAAGCAACAGGCTGTCTTGAGTAACAGACTTTGGTGTGAAGGCAGGAGCTGTTGGTGGTTATTGCAGATCCCTGGGTGGGGATTGCTGGTCTGTCTAGATAACATGTAGTGGGGCAGTAAAGCTGACTATTGAAGCAGTCAGATGCCTTTTATCAGAAGTAAACTGGGGTATCTGTGAAAGCATCAGGGCATTCTGATTGTATGTATGTATTAATTATTATGTATTATTTAACTATTACACCTCTGCCTACCTTACAGGAAGGAAAAATATTTCATGCCATTACTGCCTCTTGGGAATCAGAGATCAGCAGTTCATGGGAATTAGAAATTGGCAGCTGTACCTGTCATCATTTCTTAGCTAGATGCTGGCAAAGCTCATATTTCTCTAATCTGCCTTGAAATCCCTTTCAGAACGAAGCTGTAACCCAAGTTTGCTGAACATCATCACCCAGATAGCTGCACCCACAGTTGTTCCAGGAAATACCACTGTTGTGCCTGCTACTCCAGCTCCACCCAAGTCCTTACAGTGGTGGGATGCCCAGAGTGTTGTTGGATTGATTATCTTTGTCCTGTGCCTCTTGTATTCCAGGTAAGATCTGCTCTGCTGTTAAATGATAAACAATTGGGATTTGTCTGCGTTTCTTTGTTTGAATCGGGGTCTAGTGAAAAATGTACCTGCATTTATTCATAGCCAGCTGCTGTCTCAGTGCCAAGCCCAAATATGGCTAATAAAGCCTATCCTCATGAGTGGACTTTATCAACTCAGTTCAGGTAATGGAACAAAATGTGTCAACCAAATCTGGACAAGAAACACTGAATTAGGTTAACAAAAGCTCTGAAGAAAACAGATCTCTGAGGAGCTTTCCTGTATTTCCAGATAGATTTAAAAATTATTTGCTAGTCCCAGACTTTTGCTGTGCTTTGTTGCCTATTAGCAAACATAGCTGACTGCATATGGAGTGGCTAACGGTGCCTTTTTGGGTTGCGTTGCAGCATTCGCTCTTCAAGTAACAGCCAGGTGAACAAGCTGACACTGTCTGGCAGCGACAGCGCCATCCTGGAGGAGAGCGCAGCCCTGGGCAGCGGGGCCGCAGAGGAGGGCGAAGTGCGTCGTGTCACGGACAACGAGAAGGATGGTGTCCAGTACAGCTATGCCTTCTTTCACTTCATGCTGTTTCTCGCCTCTCTTTACATTATGATGACGCTCACGAACTGGTACAGGTAAGAGCAAGACTCAAAGTGGTGGGTTTAGATGTGCCTGGCAGTGTTTTTAGGTGGATAGCAGATCCCTGCCCAGCTGCTTAAGGTGCTGCCCTTATGCTAGTTACACTGGAGTTGTTCCTTCTCAATTTTGTGTTGCTAAGATGTAAGAATGCAGTATCAACAGCTGTAGTCCTAGTGGGCTGTTGCACAGCTGCAAGGGCCCCAAGCGTATCTTTCAGACAGGCAAGTAGCAGAAAGGGCACACATGAAACTCGTTTAAGGTGGCCTCCTGGGCAGTTTGTCAGAGACCAGCCTGATGTTAATGGTCATTCACCCTAGACACAGTGTGCAGGGATAGCTGTATGTGCCACTTAGAGATAGGATTTCCTAGGTCTGCTGGGAGCACTTGTGCATATGCTCTGCTGCTGCAGCTTATAACTTTTCCCCAGGACTCTCATAGTCTACCAATTAGCAAGCACCTACAGAGCAGGAGCCTACATTGTGTATCTCACCCCAGTATTTCTTTAAAGAGTTGCACATCAATATACACAGGCAGGTTGACTTTGAAAAGAGCAAGAGGCCTATACAGGAGCCACAGGAGCACTGCTGGTTGAGTTGCTTCGCTGTGCTGCCACAAAGGCTCTTGCGTTGTCCTAACTTCAGTTGTGTGAGAGGTAGTGAGGAATAGTGGACAGTTCCTCTTATGTCTATTAATTGACTTCTTTACTTTTTAGCCCTGATGCAGATTTTAAAACAATGACAAGTAAGTGGCCAGCCGTGTGGGTGAAGATGACCTCCAGCTGGGTTTGTCTCCTCCTCTATCTTTGGACCTTAGTGGCTCCTCTTGTCCTTACTAACAGGGACTTCAGTTAAACTGCTGCACCTCTCTGAGCTTACAGAAGTGTAGAATTTTTTTGCTGAAAGCCAAAATGCTCATGTATTGTTCTAGTTACACTATGTTACTGTTTCTTGGATTGATACTAACATGCAAGGGGATAGAAAGTTATGTATTGTGTAATGCTTGATGCAGGATCAGAATTATTACCAGTTATCTTTCTATTTTAACCTGCAAGTCATGGTTATCTTATGTTTTAAAAATTCATTGTAGCTGTGCTCTTAAAGCACAAAAAAACCCCACCTATTCTGGCCAATAGCCACAACTCTTCTATTGAATAGAAAGTAACATTTAGCTAAATATGAAGTAATATATTTGAAAGAACAATTATATTCAGCATAATGCACTAGTATGCTACTGCTTCCATTCCTGGAAGCATAACCCAGGCTGCTTGATTTCTACATTCCACTGCAAAAATTTATTTCAAGCAGAAGTGTATTTAAATTACACTTACCTGCCTGTGTTGTGGCAAAAAAAAAAACAAAACCAAAACACCTTATTCCTCACCAAAGTGCAGAATTTTGAAGTTGAAAAACTTCTGAACACGAAGGTTTTTTTTTAAGAACAATCTTGCCATTTCTAAGAGGCAACCTCTTTTTTTAGCGTGCTTGCCAAATATTGAGTGGTAAGTGTATTACTAGCTTGAACAACTTTATAGTGGAAAAATACAGCTTCTGAATGACTTCACTTGTCTAACATGCTTAAACAGTGTACATTACATTATTATTATTATTATTATTGGCACTCAGGCATTTGCACTGTAAACTCATTTGAATAAAGCAGACTAACTACTGAAACTGCCCAGCTTTGTTGAGAAGCAGCAGTTATTCTCTCATATAAAATAAATACAATGATTAAAATGCTAATTAGATGCTGCAGTGTCTAGTTGGATATGACTGGATGTTTTCTCCATGCAGCAAAAATGGTAGGGATTGGAAAGGACCTCTGGATTTCTTCTGAAACAAACAGTATCTTCCATATGATTCTCTGGATGTTAAATCCTATTCCTTGAAGCTGCTCAGTAAGTTATAGTTCTGTGGTAGAAAGCAACACTTTTCCTGACTTAATGTTGTGGCAACTGTACTTAGTTGCAACTGTTTTGTGTGGAACTCAGTACATGTTGCCATTTTACAATATAAAATACCCCAAGATGACACAAGGCAAACATTTAAAATATCAAATTAGCAGCTGTTCCAATGTGTTTAATAACCCAATCATGCATCATAAAATTACACATTTTGACCACTCCATTTTATAAAATGCATTATAAAAATAAATTTTGTTAAAGTAAAATGTATACAACCACCCAACACCTCTAGGTCCACATACAACAAAAGGCAAATTAATTTGAATAACACTATGATTAATTCATGCCAAAATGAGATTTAATAAAACCAGTACTTCACCCAGTTTCTGAAAATACCTTAGGGTTTCTAACACCCATTTACTAGAGTATAAATTCAAGTATTTTTATGTACAGTATGCAGATGCCCTCTGTCCCACTTAATGCCCAGGGCTGCCCAATGTGGTGCAAATATCTTATTGTGTGTTGGATTTGGCAGGGATGGCTTATGTACTGGGCAAGGCATATGGCCTCTGGAAATAAAGTTATTTCAACTGGACGAAAAAAACACATCAGTTTTAGTGCTGTAAGAAAACAAACAGAAACCAACAACCCAACCACTAAAAAAAAAAAGTAAAGAGAAAATATCCACCCCAACCTGTATGCTTTTCCTGTTGATTCTCTTAACTTGCAGATAAGGAGACTCTATACTTAAAACAAGTGTTTATTTTCCAAATGATGACATGATAAATTTTGGGAACAAATTGGTTTCTTTGCTAGTAAGTGCTAAAGCTCAAGGAGCATTCTCAACTCAGTAGTCAGGCACGTATAACACAGAGCTGTGCTTTTCACAAGCCAAGCCAAACAGTGCTTATGAATCTGAAAAGGGCTATAGATACAGCTCAGTTAAATTTCAACTCTAAATTCCAAAGCCAAGAAAGAGCAAATAAGAAATAACCATTTAGATGCTTGATAAAGTTGAGCCTGACTTATTTCAAGTATCCTGACATCAACTGCTCAGCAGCCAGCTTTTAGGAGAAGTAGTTCTGGAGGCATAACACAAGCTATTTTCAGCATTGATAATATAGCTTTATCATGTTTAAATCATATGCTTTATTCTTAGTTTCTCTGTGAGCAAAGGAGAAAAGGGGAGGGAGAGCTGGATCTAGGTTGCCTACTATTTAAGGCATGCAAGAGAATATAAAAACCTGAAAAAGGGTTTGGTTTCAGTAGAGGTTCCTTAGCCTTCTATTTATTTTTTTAATTTTATTTTTGAAGGACACTAAACTGAATTATGAATATTCAGACTCACTAATAGTCACATAAAGGGATCAAAGTAGCTGTTCTTACAGGTTAACTGTCAAAATACCACCACTTCAAACCCTGCAGTGCAATTAAGGGAAGACTATCAAATACCAGGCATGCCTTTACCCCTAGGAAAAGTGGTCCATCCTATTTTTATTTGTGGGGTTTCTTTTTTAATTGTACATGGTGGCTGGAATTAAGAGGCAGTAAACCAATCTAAACATCACTCTTCTGGTAGTCAAGCAGTGTGGGCAGCCACTTGCCTTTCTAAGTCCTGGTGCTGTAGGCTGCTCTCTTGCCAGGCACCGCAAAACAGGCCACATGTTCTGGTCAGAAATGAGCAAGTGTCTAGTGCTACTCTTTTACCTTATTTTACATAGATTAAAATGGTAGTTGTTCGTTGTGAGTTTTTTCCTCCACCCTACAGGTAACAGCTGTCAAGAGAGGAATAAGAATTGATTTGTAAAGGTAGGAAAAATCATATACTTTTAGTGGGGAAAATGAATGTCTTCCCACCTTTAATCTAAACCAGTTCTTGTGATGAGTTTCCCACTCCCACAATTCTGAACTGCCACCAAGGGAAAAAAAACCCTTGTGGTTTATCCCTTTCAAAAACAAGTCTCCTTCTATAAGGCTTGGATGACAGGTATGGCATTTGATAGCCCCAAGTTCCAGGATGAGTTCTGCTGCCAGGTCAAGAGGTCATTAAGTGGTAGTCTCCTTTTGGCAATGCAATCAGGCTGTAGGGGGACTGAGAGGAAGACAGACACTCAAAACAGTTTGGCACTATGAAAAATGAATGTCTGAAATCTTCATGATCATTTAGTTTTATATATACACAAACAAAACTGGTACCTTTAGTCACACTTGGCACTAAAAGATTTCATCCAGAGAAAGTGCTCTAGAGATAAGTCTCTAATTAGAAGGAATGTTCTTTTTCACCAATAGTGAAAAAATTCACCTTTAAGTAACAGGGTGTGCTTTCCTACTCCAAGGGAGGTTTCCCATCTCCCCAGTATTATAGTGCAGAAAAACAAGTGTGCTGAGAGTTAAGTTCTGATTCATGACCATTAAGGAGACTGAATTTGTGGAGTGGGAACAGCTTATTTAAACAGATACCTTACCCTGATTCGACATTGGAGTCTTAGTTCTGTCTCTAGACAAAGACCTAGAAGCACAGGCATACAAGCTATGGGTAAATATTGCAGAGATTATTATAGTCTAAATTCATACAGGGACATATCTAAAGACAGAAAATGTCAACAAAGTTGAAAACAAAATGGTAACATTTCACAAAAGAGCTGATGAGCACAGTGAACAAAATGCTACAATATCAGGAAATTTAAGAATGTGCTTTCAACTAGCCCATCTGCATTAGATTCAGACTTCAACTCAAATTCTGCTACAAGGAACAAGCTAAAGCAGCACCTTTCTTTCTTAAATCAAGTATTGCCCTCTATACATCATCATCTACCAACTGCTACAAAGCTTCCATACAAATTCTGAGTTACCTAATTCCTCATAACAACCAGCTGAAGAACAACTGACAGTGTGGGAAGGTGGCTAAGGTATTTTTTTCTGATTTGGTCCTGAACCTCAGTACTTGAAGCTCTTACCCAATCAGAAGCTTTAGTACTTGATCTGAAATGCTCCCCCTTTTCTGAAAATGAAGATTGTGTCTGCTTATAAGCTTTGCCATAAATGTTGTAGTTGTTAATCTACCAGTCAGTGTTCTTCCTACTCTGAGGAAGTTTCAGAGATTATATCCATATTGATATTCATGGATAAGATGAATTTGTCTTAATTTGAGACAAATAGTCATTTAAATATTTCAGAAATGCCAATTCAATCTTAACCAAGTGAGAGGCCAGGCCAAGTTAGACTTTTGTTTTTCAGCAATCTTCACTGACAAAAATATGTTTTTCAGGGTTTGAAAGCCATTTTCTTGCCTTGGATTACTGGTATTTGCAAAAGGGAAGAGAACAGATGGTACAAAAATATTAAATCATCGTCACTTTTCATCTCTTTGGGAAGGGGATAAACTATTAAGCTTACCATCCTGCAATATTTTTTTTCTTTATCATGAGAAATAATAGGCCAGTTTATATCATTCATGCAGAGGTTGATGAGCCTCAAGTATTCTACCTAACTTGTGCTCCTTGTCTTTATCCTCCCTGAACTCTGCCCTGCTCCCATTGTGCCCTCTTCAGCTTCCTTTGGTTCTAAGTGTAAAGTGCCTCAGCAGTCTGTTCCTAAACTGCAGGTTTAGGAGTAAGGCAGAGTTCACAATGTCACCTATCAGGACAGGTCTTAACTGTGCTGGAAAACTTCCCTTTGCTGCTTTGTTAATAACAGTAATAGAGCTGAGGTTTCATGCCTCGCAGAGAATCATCACACTGCTTTTCATCAGCATCCCCACTCACTAGCATATCATGGGGAGAGCTGTCACATGGGAGAACCAGCGCTGAGAAATCATGCAGAAGGTCCTCTTCAGAGGAGAGCAGCAGCTCATTCCATGTGGAGATGTCCAGCTTCCCTGCAGTACCACCATACTCTTCAGGCAGGATCACTGGAGGAATGTTTTGATGAAGGGAATTCAGATCACAGCCATGAAGAAAAAACTGAAGAAAGAAAAAAGTAGGTTTAATAGTGCCTCTCAAACTCTTGACAGCAAGTGACTGAAACAGGCAGCTGACAAGCTTAGTTTGAGCTCAAGAGCAAATTTTGGAAGTGATGTCTTTATGGGCAACATACAATGTTGGGCAGGTGCAGTTAGGCACACTAGTGAGAGAAACTTTGAGATGATCCAGCTGAAATCCCAGCAAGAGAGACCTGACATTTACAAGTCTGTGCCAAGGTTCCAAAGTCTGCTCGTCCCCAAGTTCATCCATGGGATTAGAAGTACTTAACCTTGAGGAAAACCACATCATCCTCTGCAGCTGCATCCTGTCCCATGGAGGGAATACTCATGCCATGGAGGACACTTGTATAAGGGAAAAGAGCAAGGAAGCAGCAACACAGGTTTCCTGTGATACCACCTCATAAGCAAGTGTTACTTACCAAAATAATCCAACCCCAGGTATGGAATTAATGTCCTCAATACATAGAATATGTACTGAAGTTCCATATTGATGTTATGCCAAAGTTAAATACCTCAAAGTTTCTCTCTTACGAAGAATTTTCTCAACAGGCATATTTTTAAAGACTAAGCAGCAAGAACGAGTTAGATCAAGTAAATGGCACCAGCATTTTTCTAGCTGAGAAAAAAGCTAGAACAGTTTTCAACAGTTGTTACTTTCAGTGACCAAGCAAGGAACTATCAGACATTAATATCCACAGTAAAATTACAGTCTTACCCGGTTTGCTATCTTTTCCTTCAGAAAAGGCTTGATGATTGCAAAAATGCCTTTGAATATACGAGGCTCATTTATTATGTTAACAGCTTTTATTCGAACGGGGAATCCATCCTGAAGGGTAAAGGTAATATTTTTATAATGCAGTTTAAAATACATTTGCCATCCTCCTCTTTTTAAAATCTCCTGAAACTGGCTGCCAGCACAACCCACTGGCTCCCAGATTTCTACTGAGATAACAACACAAAACAATATGGCAACAGAAATGCACCATGTAAAAGGGAACGCTCTTAGCATGAAATCTGTAAGCATAAAGTCAAGAGGCAAGAAAACTTTGCATCAAGAAATATATTGCTGTTGGTAAGTCTTAATTTCTAATGTTGTTCTTCATTCCCCTGCCAGAGACTCTGAGGTAATCACTATCTGCAGGTATTCACAGCCCTGATAAGGATGCTGTTCTGAGTGTACCTTGCTAAGAGCCAAAGCAGGCATATTCTAACAAGTCATTCTAACTACAAGATTTGATGCCCAATATAGTCTAAAATGTGGTCATTCTTATAAAGAAGAAAGCTACTATTATTATTTTTTTGCCATTCCAACTATTCTGTTTTTCTAATTGCAAAAGACAGGCTCTGCTGCCAGCAGAACACCCAGGGTCTCCTATACAAGACAGTTAAAAAACAACCATTAGTTATGGGATTTTTGCTAGTGAAACTTATTTGTAGGAACATTCTTCCAAGGCAAAAGCTCATGATCAGAAATTAAGGTCTCAAGTGCCACAGTAAAGCTTCTTTCCCATTTAAACAGCTTCACATATACAAAGCAAGCAGTCAATGCTTGGAGTGAAAAGCAGGTAACATGGTCAGTGAATTAGCTCATCTCTACAAGAGATGCATCAACCTTGTGGAGCTGCAACATGTTTATACACCACTTAAACCTTTATGTCCTTCACTGTGTTTAGCTTTTGTTTTGTGTGTCCACCATTTTATTTGTGCAAATTCAGTATGGGCTTGTGTGGCTAAATGGCATATTTAGATCATCATTTAAAGGAGTGATTTCTTATATAGGAATCTATAATTCACTAGTCTCACCTCCACAGACTCCCCTGATTCTCCCTGTCCTTCCTTATTCCCCTTAGATACAACACATCATAACCAGCTAAGGCCAGAGTAAGAGTACTGAGGGAATGAACACATGCAGGGGAAGTCTTCCTCATCTCCCTCCAGATAGTATGGTAGAACACAGAGTAAAATCATCAGACCTTCCTGCCATTTTGTCCAGGTTACTCCTCACTCTTTTTACCTTATTCTGTATAGCTTCAGTTGCACTTACACCCTTGCTCTAACTTTCTCTCCATCATTTTCCTTCCAAACATCTAGTCAGAGATCTCTTTTGTTACTCTTTTGCAGCCCTCTATGCTGAAGCAGCCTCTTTTCCTTCAGGGAGTGAATGGAAATCCTCCCAAATATGACACCCCCTCAAAAGTCCTCTCTACTAAGTTCTTGCAGCAGTACTTGAACTTGCACTTGCCCAGCAGTCAACTCCATCTTAGCTCACAGGAACCACTGAAAATGAGCCATTCCTCAGCATTCAGACAAAAAGGTGTCTTCCTTCCAACCGTACTTCACTGCTCACTCTCTCCCTTACCACCATCTAGCAGAACTTTTTTTGTTGTTGTTATACCTCAAAGTTTGCATTTCTAATGTAAGTTTTAGGGATAAAAAACAGGGCAAGTGAGATAAGTTGGCAAGGGTGTGAGAAACTGGTTGGGCAGAGATGTTTTAATTCTGCTGGTAAAAGCCAAGATACTTAAGTTTCTGGTGACATAGTCAAGAACTCTAGACACAGAAGCAGTCATTTACAATACACAAGCTTATTTTCCCACCAGTTCAGGTCTTACCTGAAGAATTCCAATCACTTTTTTGGCTACAAAAGGACCAAAATGAGACGCCTTAGATAAGCTGACTCCTTTGTAGTCTGCCAGGATTACAATTCCATTCACCTGGGTCTCTTCGGACTGAATGAGTTTTTCTAACGTTAAGTATATGGCACGAATGTTCTCAGTAATCGGATAATTACTGGGTGTCCATCTGTCTGAGGTTACAAGACATGGATGGTAAGTTGGAGAGTAAATAGAAGCTACCAATACACATTCCAAAAAAAAAAAAGATTTTCTATTTTCCTGGACTCTTTAAAGTTAGTCTTTAATAGCCACAGTCCTAGTTCAGAGCAGCCTTTCTTAAGCAAGAGATAAATGGCAACTCATGTTTACTTCAAGGAGCAAAGGCAGTGGTTTTAAGAATCCCATTCTCCACCCAGCACAGTTTATTAGCACCAGTTTCAGCTCAGAAAGAAAGCAGGTAAATGGAAAAGAGGAGAATGAAAGAAGATAAATTTATGGCAAGCCTGGCAGCACCAGATGCACATGGAAGACTGTTTACGCTGAGAGTCAAAGCCACAGGCTTCTCTCTCCACTTACTGTCAAAACAAATTACAAGCTTCCTACCATAGGCCAGCTCTGTCTCAATTTGAGTTACTACCCGTTAATTTTTCTTGAGTCATGTAATATTTCATCAGCTCACCTTGCTGCACTTTCATTTTGACATAAGTGCAGTTCCTGCTGACAATGGAAAAGGAACTGGATAACACTGGCTAATGACAAACATGTACCTTCAAGTGAGCTACTTGGGTTGTAGAGAGAACCCACGTTAATCTGTGAGCAGCCACTGTTCCTAGGAGAGTGGGACATAGACCTTTGGCCCAGACACAGCTTGAAGATAGAGAACAAAGATACGTGAGTTTCAGTACCTGGACGGATGCAGACGACGTGGCGCCCCTCGGGGTCCAGGTGAGGCAGCACAGTGACAAAGCCAGACTCCAGAACGGGCTTTATTGCAGATGGCTTCAAGTTATTGAAGACCTCGGGCCAGCTCCTTCTGCAGGTGTGGTAGTTCACCAGGAGCTGAAGTGCTCGATCGTAATCAAATTTCCTGGCTCTGAGAAATCTTAGCAAAAAAGCATCGTCCAGGCAGGTCCCCAGGGAGGGATAGTCTTTGCACACCATGTCTCGCAGCGCCTGCACATCACGCAGCCTCCACTCGGGTTTCTCTTGGAGCTCTTCCCGGGCTTTGGTAACAAGGTCAGGAGACAGCGAGCATACGTACCTGGGCCGATCTGGCAAGAACTCATTGTCCGACAGAGACCCCACTGATGGACTTGTCCTGGTGCAGTCACTGTCTCCTGACATAATGTAGCAGGAATCTGTCAAAAACCAAGTACTACACATGACAAACAATCTCACACGCTAACAAGCATATGTATTATTTATATATTTGTTATGTTCTGTGTCCCTTTGTTTCCCATCTGAGGGGACTGCTCTTCTAAGAACCAGCGCTACACCCACAAGCACAGTTCAGTCATTTTAATTATCTTATTAGGATTAGACAGTGCAAGTTTCTCTAATCGTTTTATCCTGCATAGCTAACAGACAACTACCTTGGATGAACCCTAACCACATCTTTTAAAAGTAGTAATTAAAATATGGAATTACACCTCATTGCAAAATATAGAATTTAATTTGCCTTAACATTTATTTGCTCTGTCGTTAGACAGGATTTTTCATTAGACAGGATTCTCACATTTGGTCAAATTACACCTTCTTCTGAGAAACTCTCCTTGTTGAGACCAGACAGCTGAGCGTTTTCATTAACTTCCCTGGCAAATACATGCATCAGTCAGCACGTCCGCCATGTGAATGTTTTTTGGGCATTTGGGAGGAGTGGCATTCAGGAATATAAGAAATGGCTGCAGTTCTCAGGCTGGATAAGAAGGTATGAAAATGACAGCCTCTTCCGGCAGCACTGCATGGGTATTAAGGTAGGCTTTTCAGTGAGCTGTCAATACTGCTGAACCAGGAGCTCAATTTCCAAATCTAGAAGCAAGTGGATAGAGATGAGTGAAATTACAAGCCTGGCATTTTTCCTGTAGCCTGACCTGGGGCTGGAAGAGAGAATCATGTCTTTAGTGACTTCTTGTCAGAGTCACTGACAGCACACCAGACTTGGGTGTCAGATAGGAATCACCTGTCCGAATAATTCCTGTCTCACAGAACCACCTTCCTCCTGCAGTGACAGACACCTGAGCTGCTCACTTCTACCACACCTTGCCCGGGTTTCTCAGTGACGCTCGGGTCACTCACATGGATGAATGTGCTTCCCCTTGCTGGGGAAGAACCCAAATCCTTGGCCCCTGCACCTTGACAGCCTGAATGTCTGGCTGCGGGGAGCGCAGGAGCCCCTCCAGTTCCAGCATCACCTCCCCAGCTCCAGTATCGCCCCCATATACCCTCCAGCTCCAGCATCACCCCCACACACACCCCGAAGTCCCTCAGCTGAAGCATCACCCCCATATACCCCCCAGCTCCAGAATCGCCCCCACACACACCCCGCAGTCCCTCAGCTCCAGCATCATCCCCCGCCCTGCACCGCTCTCAGCCCGTACCGAGGCGCTCCCGCCAGCAGCGCCGTCTCTAGGCAGCGGCGCCCCGGAATTACAGAGGCCGCCCGGAAATGACGCACCCGGCGCGCGCGTGCGCGGTGACGTCAGGGAAGCTTCGCTTCCGCAGCGGAGGCTGGAGCCGGCTTCCCGTCCCCGCGAGCGACTCGAGTCCGGCGTCACTCGGAGCGGCTGCGGGGACGGGGCTGCGACCGCCTCTCTGGGCGGCCGGGCCAGGGTCTCGCCACCCTCAGTGTGAACTGTTTACTCCTCTTCCGTCTGCATCTCCCGCTTTCGGTTTAAACCATCACCCCTTGTTCTGTCATGACACGCCCTGGTGAAAAACCCTCCCCACCTTTCTGGCCGGCCACTTGAAGTGCTGTAAGGCCCCAGCTGCGTTTCCCCAGAGCCCTGAACACCACCCCTCTCCCAGCCTGGCCTCCCAGCGTTGCTCTGGCTCCGCTGGCCCTGCTTCAGCTGGCTCCTGTTGAGCCCCCTTGGAGCTGACCTGTGAGAGGCGGGGGCTCGGCCGGGCCCTGGCGCGTCCTGTGGCCAAGCCGGTATCGCTGAGACAGCAGCGACCTCCTGGACTGCGAACGGAGGAGAAGGGCGGCCAGGAACGGGGCTACAGCACCATCTGCGGGCCCGGGAGCCTCTCTGCCAGCCAGCGCTCCCCAGCCGGCTGAAAGCCAGATCAGCTGCAGAATTATCTGGTCAGAGCTCGGGGAGCCTCAGAGCAGAGTCCAGGCAAGTGCAGTTGGCTCCTGTAGCGGGATGGGAGCTGGGCTCAAGAGATGGGCTGCCTGTAGCAAATGCAAACAAAGAGACCAAATCTTAATAAGGGAAAATAATAGTTTGGGGTTTTTTTTCTGAAAGGTTTGCTGTATCCCCCAGGAGTTCAGATGGTGATGCCTGAATTTGTAATATAAATTTTAAAAGATGGTTACTCCCAGGCTTGATGCATTCAAACAACTTCATCAGGGAGGGCTGAGGAGAGAGGGGAAAAAAAAAGACACGTTTAACGACACTGAGTTCTATTGCAAAACGGGCTCAGTCAGCATCCTGCTGGGAACTGTCCCCAGGCTGGAAGGTCCGGTGAGCTCGGTGGACTCTGCACTTTTCTTTTGGCTGTAAACGGTGTTTTCAACCAGTAGAGGGAGTCAAAGACAGTTGGACAAAGAGTGGGAATCCCAGGAGCCCGCAGTGGGAAGCAAGGCTCTTCTGCAGCATCTTGAGCTTCAGCCCCGATTTATTTCTTTTCCAAGGTTTTATCTTTCCAAAGTGGAAAGGTATCTGGCAAGACATGTGCCAGCGTGGAGACAAAGCGAGTGTGCCACAGGTGTTTACTTACAGGGAGACATTTCAGAGAAGGGGAATACATTGATTCAACCCCATGCTGATGTTCCATTCCAACCTTGCTTTGGGCCCAGCCAGCTCAGAGCTGGGTGCAGCCTGGCAAGCTGGTGCCCCAAATTGAGACCAGTTTGGATCTTTATTAATTAGACCTGTTTGTGATGTTGCTCCATGATCTTTTTGGTAGATCATGGGATAAATTAGGTTAGAAGGGACCTCAGGAGGACAAGAGGCCTTATATTGCTCCCATTTCCATTTGTACAGCTCCTGGGCCCAGAGACCTGCAACACAATCATGAGAGAAGCCACCAGACAAGACCTGGAGTCTGAGGGCAGAGGTAAGAGCTTGAAGCTGGCATCTGCAGACACAGTTTGGAGGGAGGGACACGTGCTGGGGAGATGGGTCTGTGGCCTCACAGCTGAAAGGGTGAAGGAGGTTCCAGGGTGCACCTGATCCATCAGACTGCTGAAGTAGCAAGGCTAAGCTGATCTGAGAAAAGGCTTCAAAACTCCAAACATCTGGGAAATACTGCATCTGAAAACAGGGATTTATGCTATAGATTGCAAAATGTGGTTGGAATTTGCACCCCTCAAACAAGGGAGGAAAATCTATCAGGGAGGTGTCAGTACTAGACCTGCTGACTGGTTAACAGCTGCTGCAGGGTCAGGAGTAAGCAGGGATGTTTGAAAGGGATGATGTGTGAAGGAAGCTCTGCTCTGGGGACAAGGAGGGCAGGAAAGAGGTGAGAATCATTACTGACCTATTGAGAGAGATGGGAATAGGAAGTAAAGTACAAGTGAGAATACTGCATAGTGAAGAAGGACTGGAGGTGAAATACAGTGTGGGGATGGTCCTCAAGTGAAGTAACTATCTTACTTTGGTTTTCCTTCTGTGGGGAATGTTGAACTCGAGGAGGGGGGTGGCTGATGAGTGGACGTGAGGGCTTCAAGCACCAAGGCAAGTTATGTGGGGAGTTTTAAAGCACTGGCACATGAAATCACGGAAACAGTAGTGAGAGTTTGTGTCATTTACCTGGTGTTTGCATCCAGTGACTGGAAACCAGTAAAGGCAGAACCTGTCTATAAGGAAGTAAAAGCTAAAAACTGAACACAAAGATCTAGGCAGTGACAGCCCCCACCCAGTTGGAGAGTTTTGTCCATATGCACAGCTGCAGGAGGGAGAAGGACACGCTACCCCACATGCACACAACCCTCCCCATCTGAGAGGAGACGATCCACACTAACTCTGCCTATTCATCAGCTCCACATCTACAGCATTTGCAGGAGCTTCAGTCAGGAGTGTGCTGCCCGACCTTGGGAGCCACACCTGGAGCCCTGTGGGGAGCCCAGCCCTTCTCACGTTCCCTCTCCTGTTGCATGTGACTGAAACCTTCCTCAGCCTTGCTCCTGTGCGCTCCCGCACCTTGCCGTTGTGTTATAAATGAGTGGCTGTTTGTGTTGGTTGATATTTAATGGAGTCCATAGTCTTCACTCATTTACCTACCTGAACAGTCTTAGTACCCAGCCTGAGAAAGTTATCTTGGCTTCTTTAAGCTTTTTCACTATTAGCAATAAACATTTTACTGTCTTGGCAAGCTGAGGCTGAGAAGAGAGCATGACTTCAAACACTGTTCACAGAGAATGCTTTAAGCTGATATTAAATCACTAAACTGTGCAAACTTAACAGTCCTGTAATAAAGATAATCTCTCTGCAGTTTAGGCCAAGAGGGGCTCTGGTCCTGGGGGGTGCAGGTGGAAACTCTGGGCCCCACAGATTACACAACCCTTTGGGGCAGTTTAGCATCAGAGCAGAGAGCCACTTGTGCTCTAGTCTGGGTGAGGTCTGCTGTGCATGGGGCTGTATTGTGACTCCAGCCTGAGCTCCTTGTATGGAACCAGTCCAGCATCATGGAAAGGGCTGTAGGGGAGCCCCCGGGAACCCCCCCATGCAGGGCCATACCTGCTCTGGACACAGTGCCTGGCCCACAGGGTGCTTGGCTGTGATATAATCCAACAGTTCTTCCTCTGCACTCAGAGAGTGAAGTGACTTAAAAAAACATGCCCTAAATGTCCATAGATCTTCACGATCTCAAAGCCTGACAGTGTCCACCCCCCTGGGCCAGGCTGCTGTGCCTGTCACAGTGTGAGAAGTGGATACAACAGCCTCGGTTGTGAGCAGCAGGGGCCTGCCTCTGCCCACACACACACACGGCAGACATGCAAAGCTATGGAAACAGGCACTAATATGCAAATGCACACAAATCTGTAGCATCAGCTGCTGAGGCAGCTGCAGATTAGGGGTAGTCATGCTTGACTAATCTAATAGCCTCCTATGGTATTGTAGCTGGATGGATAGATACAGGAATACCAGTGGATGTAGTCTATCTTGACCTTAGCAAGGCTTTTGACACAGTCTCCCATAACATCCTTGTGGAGAGGCTCAGGAAGTATGGGATAGAAGAGCAGATAGTAAGATGGATTAGTAACTGGTTGGACAATAGAATCCAGAGAATGGTGATCAATGGTGCTAAGTCCAGCTGGAGAGCTGTAACCAGTAGAGTCCCCCAGGGATCAGAGCTGGGTCCAGTCCTGTTCAATGTCTTTATCAATGACATTGATGACAGGACAGAGTGTCTGCTCAGCAAGTTTGCTGATGACACAAAACTGGAAGGATTGGCAGATATGCCTGAAAGCTGTGCAGCCATCCAGTGAGACTTGGACAGGTTGGAGAACTGGGCAGGGCAGAACCTAATGAGGTTCAACAAGGATAATTGTAGAGTCCTGCAGCTGGATAAGAATAACAAATTGCACCAATACATATTGGGAGCTGATCTGCTGGAAAGCAGCCTTGTGAAGGACTTGGGAGTCCTGGTGGACAAGAAGTTCTCCATGGAGCAGCAATGTGCCCTTGTGGCCAGGAAGGCCAATGGTATCATGGGGTTTGCATAGCCCATATCTTCTGCAGCTGATCTCCCAAGTTAGGGATGGTCTGAAGCAGCCACAACCAGGCAGGCCTGGCATTGCTGCAAGTAAAAATCAGAATAAGCCTTGGAAATACAGTTCTCAAACCACCTTCCTTCCCAAGACCCAGGGTAGACTCAAAGCTCTTCTCCATGTGGCCTTGAACTGTGATTGCTCTATTGACCCCAGCAGCCCCTTCTGTTTTACACAGGACACCAAACTGGAGGACGTGACTGCAGTCGTGTTTATGCCAAGCTCTCCCACTCCCTCCACACCTAACAGAGCTGACACTATGTTGCCATTTTTATTGGCCTGGCTGGTGATTTTTCAGGTGCTAGGTGTGTTTATGATTTCCAGGGTCACACCTTAATTAGGAACAGGGAGAGGGATTTTAAACATACCCACACCTTACTCTTCCTCCTCCAGCTTCTCTTTTTGGAAAGGGGGTGTGCAGTGTGCGGCCTCAATTGCCAAACTGGTTGGTGATATTTGCACTCAGCCTGGAGGGACTTGGCCAGCCTGGCACTCAGATCTGCCTGGGTTAGCAGTGTTATGTTGCTGAGCTGTGCCTGCTGCTGCTTCTTGTTCATGACTATCTGTGCCTCTGTGTGCACTTGCAAGTTTAATAGCAGCAATAGTTGTTTTATATCTATTTTTTTTTAAGAGATTATATGCAGACCATAAAACTCGTTTGCCTTTTTTTTCCCCTTTCTTCTACTGGGATATGAAAGCTGTGGAAAAGGCTCCAAAGCCTGTTGGCTATTTCAGATGAAGGTTATATAAGAAATATGAAAAGAATGTATTTTACGGTGGCCAGAGGGCCTAAAAATACTGCTTTCACAGATCTTTGCTTGGACCTTGTGAAAAGATGTCACAGCTGGAGATACTGCTTTCCAGGAAATCATCCTTTGTCTAGGTTGCAAGCACATAAGAGGACAGTAAAAAGCTCTTTTGTCCAAAACCAACATAAGGACATTGTGTCTTAAAGGCTGATACTAGCTCTCCTTACAGAAGCCGTGGGACATTGCCTCTGGGCTCCAGGGAGCCCATCAGGATAAAACACAGCTCAAGAGTGGCAAGTTCGGTATCTCAGGGTGATTTCCAGGCTGGAGTGACAAAAGCAGTGAAGGTTGTGATTGAGGAGGCCAGTTAAGGTCAGGGTTGTCTCTGCAGCAGTTTGTGATTTGTTGGTTTGTTTTTTTTTTTCCCAAGTGAGATGAATCCAGCAATAAGAAACCTCCTGTAGGGACTGCACTGATTTAAGATTAACCAGGTAAAGGGCAACCTTGATAGAGCAGTTCATGGGAAGGAATCCAGGAGAATTTATTGCCTCAAAGATTTGATATTACATATATGGAGGTTTTAGGGCATATACCCAGGTAAAACCAACTGTGAGTCACAGGGTTCCTGTGGCAGGCAGAAAAGTCATGGGGCTCTTTAGCCTGGAGAAGAGGAGACTGAGGAGGGACCTCATCAATGTCTATAAATATGTTAAAGGTGAGTGTAGGGAGGATGGAGCCAGACTCTTCTCAATGTCATCCAATGACAGGACAAGCAATGGGAGCAAGCTAGAGCACAAGAGGTTTAGGGGAAACACAAGGAAAAACTTTTTCACAGTGAGGGTGACAGAGCTCTGGAATGGGCTGCCCAGGGAGGTTTTTGGAGCCTCCTTCTCTGGAGACACTTAAGACCTGCCTGGATCTGTTCCTGGGTGACTTGGTCTAGGTGATCCTGCTCTGGCAGGGGGGTTGGACTAGATGATCTTCTAGGTCCCTTCCAACCTCTGACATTCTGTGATTCTGTGATTCTGATTTATTCCACACTAAAGAAAAGGAACTGATTTTCTTTCTCGTGACTGGTCTAACCACTCAGCTGTGTGTGTGTTAATACCTGTCCTGCGACTGCCTTTGGGGACCTTGTTCAGGCATTTGGTGATGGTGTCAGGTCTCTGGATCATCACAGGTTCACAGATATTGAGGGTATGTTATTTGAGGTCTGTTGTGTTCTCCTGGGTCCTTGGCCTTAGGCTGGAGGCAGGCTCTAAGTGCTGTCTCCATGTGGTACTTCAAACTCAGTCTGAATCTCAGCCCTGCATCTAAGTCCTGCTGACAGATTTCATCAGCATGACTGGCACTGAGAGGCCACTGGATATGCAAGTGGGATGGAAAATCCAGCTGCTTCTCATCCCTTATAGCTAGGATTGAGACTGTTCACCTCATTTCAGATGGGGGGCATCTCCTGCAGATCAGAGCTGAAAACTTTGGATGTTGTTCCTCCCCAGAAACACAATCTTTACAGCCATCTAGACCTCTCTCCCCACTTGCCATTATCTTCCTGAGCATGCTACAGCTGAGAGCAGGTTTCTGTGATCAGAATAGCAGGTCATTAAGAGTCTCTTCTAATTGTCAATGTATTTCAATGTATTCTTCTTCTACAACCAGTGACAAATTGACTTTCACTTTATAATCTTATTGTGCCCTGTAGGCTCAGTCTGCCTTTGGCTGCACCTGCTACCAGCAGGAGGTTGGCGCTGTGTGAACCAAATCGGGGCCCAAAGTGATCAGAAATTACCTTTGAAATAGAAGAGGGACTTAAAAACTAACATGTTCAAAAGGCTAATATATTTTGGCTTCCTTTCCTTGGCTTTCAGAGTGTGGTTACTTCAAGTCTTTAAGCTCCCTGCAATCATGAAAGCAAATATTTATTCTTCATATTTGTTTTTCTTTTAATGAAAATTGGGATTGTCATTCAATCCTATGGTTCCAGCACACGTGGCTTTAGGACAGACAGCAGCTAACATTAAACTTGCCAGAAAATCTGACAGCTGGCAACAGCATCAAACACTTGTTTGGGCTTTTTCCTCAATACATAGATGCTTTGTGCTCAGAACAACAGGGAGATGACCCCCTTGATTTAAAATAAAACCTCCCAGAAGAAAGAAATCCATCTGTCTGGGAAAAGTTAGAAAAGATATTTGCTTGCTTTTTTTTTTTTTTTTTTTTTTTTTTTNNTTTTTTTTTTTTTTTTTTTTTTTTTTGGTACAAATACAAACTCTAGTGAAGAAATATTCCTCTGTTTCCATTGGAAGTCAGTAACCAGCAAAAATTAATGTACAATACTGAGGAATTTTTGGTGTAAATTGACCAAAAAGGATTCCCCACAGAGTATTTCTATGTACAGGAAAAAAGACTGCTGCAGTTGGAAAAGACAGCCTGGTTATTATGTTTTTTCTGCATTTAATCTCCCAATTATAAATAATCAATATGATTTACAAAATAATTTACAGAAAATGATTGGATTCATCATTGCAATAAATTACTGGGTACGATGGCAGCAGCGTCGAGGCCGGCACGGTACCTGTGGCACCGCCGGCGCAGGGCGAGGTGTTTAATTTTTGCATTGGAAAAAAAGGGACAGGCCTGCAGCTCCTCTGGCTGGCCTGGCTCAGGTTCATTCCCACCAGGGTCCTCTTGGCAGCTGAGGGTCCACCACCTTCACCTCCCTGAGAAGCCGACCCCCTCCGTAGTGTATGGAACTGCTATTGCCTCGTGCTGTCAGAATGACTCGAGCCTGAATTTGTGCGGGGCTCTGCAAGCCCCAGCCCTGCTGGTACCTGGAGGGGTGAGTGCTGGCTGCAGGAGGGCCCCCTTCCTGGTTTCAGCTGTAAACCAAAGGTGAGCTCTGCAGGGATTTGGTGCCAGCAGGCACAGAGAAGCAGGGACTGTGGCAGGGAGGAAGCAGGGCAGGCTGGGGCAGGCCCAAGGATCTCCGGTGAAACAGGGTCTTTCCTTGACCTCTGTCATTCTCCTCTGCAGGACTTGAAGCCTTGAGGTTTTGAGGTTGCTACCTTCAAACTCTCTGATATCTGAAGGAGCCGTAATGAGTTCTTATCATGCTATGAAAATCTATAAATCTTGTCATCAGCCACTCACTCTAAGCTGAAGGAGTGGCACTGGACTGGACAAGTATATTCTATGGCATATCTTAGCATTAAAGCTGGGTCTGCACAGAGATCCTGGGTCACAGTGCTCCCAGGACTTGGACAATGCAAGACCTTGTTCCAATCTGTCAGGCTTGGGCCCTTCTCACCCTCACAGGTCACTCCCCTGTAGGTGGAGTCCTTCTCCCTGCTTCCTTCTATATAGGCATCCAGTGGTCTTCTTCTGACTGGTGAGAAGCAGTAGTGGGGCCAGTGATATTTTGGGCAGCGCTGCCCACCACCAGCCTATATGGGGGTTACCCCATCCCATTAGCTGAAATCTCCTGAATCCCATGATCCTCCAAATTTCCAGTCCAGGCAGTGAGGAGGCAGTAAGTGGTGTAAGGGAAAGATTTGGCAGTGGTTGCCTCTCTGAGCTTTGTGGTCGGGAGCGGTTGTGGCATGGAAATAACCCCTCAAAAAGTGTAAGGATCTAGATAATGGAGAATCCTGGTGGGCCAGACTTTGTCCCAGTGACATCTGAAAAGATTGGTTAGACCTGGCTGAGGGGAGTTAGTGTGCTGGAGGGTGGCACCAT
>VYZU01021606.1:16644-40772 GCA_013401355.1 Ceyx cyanopectus | reverse complement strand
CTCTGAGCACCCTGCTGTGGTTGGAGGAGATGACTTTGACTTCCTTCCCACCCAGAGGTCTGTCCATAGGCTTGTCCTACCTGGCTGGCTCCACAGCTCACACAACCACAGCCCCCAGGGCTGGCACTGGGAGAGCTGAACCCCCTGGAGGTGTCTCTGGCACGGTGTGTGGATAGCATCTGAAAGGGGTTGAGAGCTCCATGAGCACTGACAGCAGCTCAGTGGTCTCAGGGTGGAGCAGGAACAAGGGCACTGCTCAGAGGTGCCCTGGCAGTGCTGGGAGGATGGTTCTACCCAGAGTTCTGCCATGCTGGGCATGCAGTGAGCTGAGCTGCTGGCCTCAGGACCAGCTCCGGGGCACAGCACCCTGCCAAGGCTGTGGCAGCAGCAGAGCCTCCTCAGTCCTGTCCCGCGTCACCGCACCTTGAACGTGACACCAGCTGAGCTGTGCCACGCGGGGAGCCAGGTCACCTGCAGCTCCCCTTCCTCCTTCCATTATCCTAATTGGGTCTCTGCAAACCTCTCCCGTGGAGGAGCGGGGTGGGCAGAGGGACATTGGGCTGTGGATGAATAATTCACTGCCTGGAAACAAAACCTCCGGCCTTAAAACCGATCGTCGAGCTGCTTGGCATCTGCCGCCGGGCATCGGCGCCCCGGGGAAGGTGCCAGCGAGGTGCCAGGGGAGCTGGGAGACAGTGGCCTCCCCCACAGCTGAGGCTGGGGTGATGCCCCAGCACCCCTGTGCCTGGCATCTCTGCCACTTTGGTCTCCTAGGTCGTGCCCCTTAACCTCCCGGGGTGTTTTTTCTCACCGAGTAATCTTCCCTCTCCTTGCCCCTTCACTGGAACTGGGGACATGGGATGTCCCTTGGAATGGACATTGGTCCTTCCACCTCAGGGTGCTGCTGCTATGGTCTGTGGTCCTGGAGGGTTTTGGGGCCCCCTGGAACCCAGTGTGGGCAGATCTGTCCCTTTCACCCCAGGGCTTCTTTTTCCAGCTTGCTCTGGAATTGTGTGGAACAACCTCCCCCAGAGCAGCCAGAGGAGCCTCAGAAGGGGGTGTTCCAGTGTACTGGGATGCCCAGAGCACCAGGTAAGGTGAAGAGCAACTTCATCCCTGCCTGCTCCAGCCCTGTGCATTGTCCCTGTCACCCTGGTCCTGAGCCTCCTGGAGGAGGCAGAGAAGAAGCTGTCCAGTGCCAGTGTGGCCAGGAGGGTCTCATGGGTTCAAGGTGCTGGTGGGTGAAGTGTCCTGGGCTTGGGCAGCCCTGGGCAACGTGTCACTGGCAGCACTGGCTCCACGCTCAGACCTGTCCCAGGGGAGCTCAGCTGCACCCTAAGTCCAGCCCAGCGCCCTGCCAGGCTGGGGACCCTCGGGGGTCACAGTCCATGCCCCCTGCCCCAGGGCTGGCCACGCCGAGGCTGTTGGTCTCTGTCCCAGCCCTGACGTCACCCCGGTGCTTGCAGGCAGCACAGCCCCCCCCCGTGTGCCCGGGGAGCTGAGTGCAGCAGGATGGAGCCCGGAGCCAGCCCGCTGCTCACCCTCTGCCTCGCCAGCTGCCTCCTGGCCCCAGGTAAGCATCACAGAGGGGGTAGCAAGGGGCACTGACCCCCCCAGCCCTGTGTGTGTGGAGAGACCCCCCAGCCCCAGCAAGCAGCAGCATCCCCAGGGTGGCGGTTGGTGGACTGGGGGGACTGGGCTAGTGATGAGGAAGGTTGAGGTTCCATCGTGGTCTCCACCTCACTCAGCTGCTGGTGTGTCCCCGTGGCTGGATCCTAGGGGTCCCTGATGAGCACCCCCAGTGCTCACCCACTGCTGTGGCCCCTCCAGCCCCTGTCTGGGTCCCCACAGGCTGCCAAGGGGCTCAGGGCAGATTCGCCTACCAGCTGCTCCACGATCTTTTCACCAACTACTCCAGTGCCCTGCGCCCCATGGAGGACACTGACAGAGCACTCAATGTCACACTCCAGGTCACCCTTTCCCAGATCATTGACATGGTGAGTGCTCACAAATAGCACCAGCAGCCAAACTGAGATTGTGCCCATCAGGCTCCCGGCCCCCACTTAGATGGACTCTGCTCTCCTCCAGTGGGTCCTGCTCAACCCAGAGCTGATGCTCTCCTCTCCAAGCCAGCCCAGCTGCCCCCAGATCAGCTCAAAGACACTCAACCCCTGCTCCCTTTCCTCCCTGGCCCTGTTGGGACAGGACAAGGGAGTTGGTTTGAACTGAAAGAGGGAGATATAGACTGGAGAGGAGAAACTGTTGATGCTGAGGGAGGTGAGAGCTTGTGCCAGGCTGCCCAGAGAGGTGGTGGCTGCCCCATCCCTGGCACCATCCCAGGGGAGGTTGGGGGGCTCTGAGCACCCTGCTCTGGGTGCAGACGTCCTTGCTCCCTGCAGGGGGTTGGAACAGAGGACCCTGGAAGATTCCTTCTCACCCAAACCATTCAGTGATTCTAAAAGCAGCACAGCCTAACCAACCCAAATGAGGTCATACCAATTGAAACCACTTCAGACATCTCCACACCCACCATCCCCCCCACCCCAAACCAGCCTGGTCCCCTCAAAGGCAGCTTAGCCCCTCGGGACCATCAGAGGTCACCGAGCTGGGGCCGAGGTGGGGTGATGCGGGAAGGGGATTGGAATGGGTGGCACTGGGATCCATCCCCTGAGCTTACCCTTGTCCCCTTGGCAGGACGAGAGGAACCAGGTCCTCACCTCCTACCTGTGGGTGCGGCAGACCTGGCTGGACACCCACCTGACCTGGGACAAGGACGCCTACGACGGCATTGACAGCATCCGCATCCCCAGCAGCTACGTCTGGCGGCCCGACATCATCCTCTACAACAAGTAGGTTGTGGTCAGTCCCCGCTCCCAGAGATGGGGTGGGGTTCAGGATGGAGCCGGGGGTCTGCTTGGGGTGGGATCGGGGAGCTCCTGGTGTGAGTGATGCAGGGAGGTGGTCACCCTGACTGGGTGACAAGGGGCGTTGTGGGCTGTGCCGCTGTGAGGGTGGCCCTGCAGGCTGTCACCCCACGTGGGGCTGGGGGCCATCCCTCCCCCAGTGCTGACGACCACTTTGGTGGCTCGATGGAGACCAATGTGGTGCTGCGCTCCGACGGGCACATCATGTGGGACTCGCCCGCCATCACCAAGAGCTCCTGCAAGGTGGACGTCTCCTACTTCCCCTTCGACGGACAGCGGTGCCACCTCACCTTCGGCTCCTGGACCTACAACGGGAACCAGATCGACCTCCACAACCAGCTGGACACAGGGGACCTCACGGACTTCGTGGAGAACGTGGAGTGGGAGGTGCTGGGCATGCCGGCCACGAGGAATGTCATCACCTATGGCTGCTGCTCTGAGCCTTACCCTGATGTCACCTACACCCTGCTCCTCCGCCGCCGTGCCTCCTTCTACATCTTCAACCTGCTCCTGCCCTGCATCATGGTCTCCTTCCTGGCACCCCTCAGCTTCTACCTGCCGGCTGCCTCGGGGGAGAAGGTCTCTCTGGGGGTGACGGTGCTGCTGGCCCTCACAGTCTTCCAGCTGCTGGTGGCAGAGAGCATGCCGCCCTCGGAGAGCGTCCCCCTCATCGGTGAGCTTCAGCAGCACCCAGGACCCTCCCAGGGGCATCTGCCCCGGGCAGCACCCGCACCAGGGTGGCTGCTACGGGGGGGTGGGGTGTCGCGGGGTCTCTACCCTCCTGTGCCCTTGCCCACATAGGCAAGTACTACATCGCCACCATGACCATGATCACAGCCTCCACCGCACTGACCATCTTCATCATGAACATCCACCACTGCGGCCCAGGCGCCCGGCCCATCCCGCCCTGGGCCAGGCGGCTCATCCTGCACCACATGGCCCGGCTCTGCTGCGTCTCCGAGGTGGGTGAGGGCTGCGCGAGCCCTCAGCAGGCGCTGGCCGAACAAGGGAGCGTGGGGGACCCCGGGGAGAGCCCCGGCAGGGGGGAGGTGGGCATGCAGGCGGGGGGCTGTCCCCGGGGCCGCTGCCTGTGCCACCACGACGGCCTGCTGAGGAACGTCAGCTACATCGCCGGCTGCTTCCGACGCCACCGAGCCGCGCAGCGCCGCACCGCGGAGTGGAAGAGAGTGGCCAAGGTGATGGATCGCTTCTTCATGTGGGTCTTCTTCCTCATGGTCCTCTTCATGAGCCTGCTGATCCTGGCCAAAGCTGCCTGACGGCTCCACCGCCGCCCTGGTGGTCCCCGTGACTCCTTCCGGCGACAGCAGTGGCCACGGGTGCCTCCTGAAGGTGGCTTGTTCCACACAGCCCCTGCACCCCCACAGAGCTGTAGGGTGGGAACTCCATCTTCACTGGGGAAAAGGAGTTTGGCAGCAGAACCTCCACCCTGTCCTTGGCTGCCCTGGCTGCGGGGCTGAAGAATCCTGCCCCCCCAAGTGACTGTGCAGTGACATGTGCCCGTGGCCTCCCCTTGAGCCCTACGCTCAAGAAACCCAATAAAATGCAAAAAACTCCATCTCCAGGTACTGGGGGGTCCTGGGACCCTACTTGGGAGGGCTGTGGAACCAGCTGTCACAAGCAAGTTTGACATTAAAGTTCTTGAGATGACCTGAGAGGGACCAGGCTTGGCTGAGCACTGGGGGAAAAGTGTCCTGTTCTGGTCTGTTCTGTTCAGAAGGCACCCAGGGTGGGAAGTGTCAGCTGGAGATGAGCCCAGTGTGCCCAGGTGTCCAAGAAAGCCAAGGGCATCATGGCTGGTAGCAGAAACTGTGTCCAGCAGCATAGGCCCGTGCTGGTGAAATTAAAACAGTGTGTCCAGCAGGATAGGCCAGTGATAGTGAAATAAGGAATGGGAAGTTACACAGGAAAACAACTTATCAATTACGCAAAAAACGACTTATTAATTTGCAGCAGGAGACCTGTCTGTAGCCTGCCCTGGTGAGGGCACAGCCTGAGGACTGTGTTCAGTTGGGGGCACTGCAGTGTAAGACAGACACTGGGGTGCTGGAGCTGGTCCAGAGAAGGTCAATAAAGCTGGTGAGGGGTCTGGAGAAAGTGTCTGATGAGAGACCTGGGGTTGTTCAGCCTGGGGAGGAGGAGGCTCTGGGAAACCTGCTGGCTCTGACAGCTCCCTGAAGGGAGGGAGCACTGAGGAGTGTGCTGGGCTCTTCCCCTGGAGATAGGATGTGGGGAAATGGGCTAAAGTGGCACCAGGGGAGGTTTAGTTTGGACCTGAGGCCACTTTCTGTGTGAGAGTGGTGAGGGCCTGGCACAGGCTGCCCAGGGAGGGAGTGGAGTCCCCATCCCTGGAGGGGTTCAGCAAATGCATAGATGTGTCCCTGCAGGACATGGTTTAGTGGTGATAATGTTGTGTGGATGGGTGGACTTGCTGATCTTCAAGGCCTTTTTCAACCTTAGTGATTCTGTGACTTTATGCAAACGAGGTGCTTTCTTCAACCCCACCTCACACCAACAAGATGGTAGGACACCTGAAACCACAAACTCAGCCAACAAAACTGGAAAAAAAACCCCAAACCCATCCAGAATAAAAGGGGTTAAAAAATGAGGCATAAAAAAACCCCCCACCAAACTAGACTCTCTGCGGGGAGTGGGGTGAGGGGGGAGACGGAGCTGCAGCAGGAGGACCAGGTGAGGTGGGTGGGGTGGGTGCAGCTGCAGCCATCACCACGGCATCAAGGCTGCACACCCCACAGGGCTGAGCCCTCCTCAGGCCTGGAGGTGCCTCCCACAAGGAGGGACCAGCGGCTCTTTTCACCCATGGGTGGCACATGTGGCCGTGACCCCACCCCCCAGCTTGTCTTTGATGCTTCTTTTTCCCCCATCACAGAACCGTAGCTGAGAAAGCTGATTCTCGATGGCACACTGTCAGCTAAACCCTGCTTTGTCTTTTCCAGGGGGCCAGAAATAGCCCTAAATCCCCCCAAAACGGAGTGAGGGAGCCCTAAACCCTGCTGCAATCAGACCCCATAGGGGCGGTTTATTGGAAGCATCAGGAAGGAGGAACAGGGATCGCCAACAGCATCCCCCGCCCTCATCTCAGTCCCACCGCCACTTGCCTTGTGCCCACCACCCCCCAGGAGGGGCTCTCCCAGCTGGAGAGCTAGAACCGCGTTTCTTCTTCCCCCCCCCGAGCAGCTCCACAGCCAGGGCCGTTTGCCATCGCTGCTCCCCCCCTGCTTCGGCAATTAATATAATTTACTGCAGTGTCACCAACTGGTGCGCGGGGCTCAGGGCTGTGCCGGCCGGGTCAGCGCTGCTGCGCGCTGCAGCTGCTCGTAGGAGATGAACATCACCACGTTCCAGGAGCCCAGCCGCAGGAACGACGGGATGAAGCTGCGTGGGGAGAAGACGAGCTGGAGGGGGCACGGCAGGGGCACCGCCGCAGTGCCCGGTGGAGGCTCACGGGCGCTTTCCGGGGGGCACGGAGGGGTGCGGCAGAGATGCCCCGTGCCCGTGCGGGGCTCGCTGCGGGGCACGATGCCAAGCTCACCCCTTGTAGAAGCCGGCGAGCCCGTCCTGCATGAGCAGGGCGAGGAGGCAGCTGAGCGCGTTGCGGTACTGCCCGGGGCCAGCGTTCATGTACCGCGTCTTCACCACATCCACCGGCGATGCCACCACCGTCGCGCAGAAGCCGGCCCCGAAGGCGGCCACGAAGTGGCAGGGGACGTTGTCTGCAGGGCAGAGCCGGGGGGGGGGTTGAGGGCGGTGGGATTGGCAACGGGCTCTGGCTGCGTCCTGCCCTGCACCCTCCTCACCTGTCATCAGCTGCGCCCGCAGCAGCGCGTCCTTAATGAGGTCGTAGGTGACGAGCTCCCCGCAGTTGACGATGGCGTTGCGGGCAATGTTGGGAAACATCCCTGTGGAGGAGGGTGGTTGTACTGGGGATGGTGGGCACATCCCCTTTGGAGGACCCTTCATGGATGGGGGCCGCAGCCCTGCTGTACCTGTCTTCATTCCCACATCATCCCTGTCCCCACCTTCCTCATTCCCTCATCATCCCTGTCCCCACCTTCCTCATTCCCTCATCATCCCTGTCCCCACCTTCCTCATTCCCTCATCATCCCTGTCCCCACCTTCATCAATCCTCATCCCTGTCCCAGCCTCCCCAACCCCACTGGATCAGACGGATCATCCCCATTTGCATTACTCATCCCATCCCAATCCCCTTCCTCTTCCATTCCCCTTACTGGTCCCATTTCCATCCCTATTCCCATTCTCCACCCATCCCCTCTATATCTCCAATCCCAAGCCTGTCCCCAACCTATCTGTGTCACCAACGTCATCCCATCCACCCATCCCATCCATCCCATCCCATCCTATCCCACCCCACCCCACCCATCTCACCCATCCCATCCATCCCACCTCTGTTCCCACCCCCATTCCCATCCCCACCTGAGGCCCCATCACTGTTCCCATCCATCCCTACCTCTCCAGAGCCCACGGACTCCCTCCTCCCTGGCGATGGTGCAGTAGGCATCCCAGGTGCCGTTGTACCGGCGGGCACTGTCTGGCAGTGCCCCGAGGGCCTGGAACCTCACCTTAACCACGTCGGTGGGCTGGGCACACGCCACTGCCACTGCTCCTGTGGTGCAGCCGGCCAGCACCCGTGCCACCAGCCCTGTGCCTGGAAAGGGTAGGCGCTGGGATCCCCGGCCCTGCAGGGACTCCGGGGTGGGTTCCCCGGTGTGATCAGTGGGTGCTGCATCTTGTGCACACCAGGGCGGGTCGTTCACCCCCAGGGGGGCCGTTTCCCATCAGGCTGAGCTGTGCCCACTCAGGAGAGGCTTGTGGAGGGCGGGTGCATAGGGATGGGGTGGTGACCGCCTGGACACTCACTCTCAGCACCCTTGGGGGTGTAGAGCTGCTTCACCGAGTCGTAGAGCCCGATGCGGATGGAGGCGAAGCTCATCTGCCGCTGCAGCCCGGGCACCAGCCCGCTGTACAGGCTGCGGGGTCCCTCTGTCCTCACCATGGTGCTCAGCGTTCCCAGAACACCCCGGTACTCCACGGCGCTGGTGCTCCGGGGGATCCGCACCTCACCCTGGATCTGCAGGATGTTGGGCAGCGTCAGCCTGCTTCCCACCTCCGTCAGGATGCTGCCGGCTCCGGGTGGGGCTGCTCCCCGCTCGCGGGTCGTACCTGCAGCCGCACCTTGGCGGTGTCCAGGGGGAAGGTGCAGAGGTCGGCGATGCAGGCGGCCGTCCCTGCGCTGACGAACTTCACGGCGGCCGGAGGGGGCACCTCGGGGGGCTTCAGACCCACCATCGTGGTGGAGGGGCTGGAAGGAAAGCGGGGGGGTTGACTGTGATGCTGCACCAGACACGGCTTCAAGAAGGTGGCCAGTTTGGGGGCGATGGTGCCGACGTGCCGTGGTGGCTCTTGATGGCTACGGACAACCCCAAAAGCCAAACCCTGCCCCATTTCCTCGCCTGCATCCCTGGCAGAGGATTCCTGGCTCAGCCCAGGGAGGGCATGGGGTTCTCCAATTGCCCACCGTGCCCTATCCCACCCAGGGCACCACAGGGGTGCTTGGTGACAGCACCTCGTCCAGGGTGACCTGCCTGTGTCCCCCATGGCCTCACCGTAGGGACCGCAGCACCACGTCTCTGCTCCTGCCTTACAACCCTCTCCGTGCAGCCATTGCCCTGGGTTGGCTCCTGGGCTCCTCTTTATATAGCACATGGGAGGACATTCCAGTGACCGCGGGGATCTGGTGACAGTGAAACCCAGTGACCCTGGTGGCATTTCAGCTGATGAAAGTGGGGTCACCCAGCACCTGTTGGCCAAGTTTCGGCCCTCTGCTCTCCCACACGGCTCGGACTTGTGTTGGGGGGCATCCTGCCCAGACCACCAGCACCTATCAGAGCAAAGCTGTGGGGCAGGAGCACCCAACAACATGGTTCTGCCTGCTTGGTGGCCACTGGGGTGTTAGGAATGGGGGAGTCACGTGGGTTTTTTAATCCAAGTGTGCTCTGGGAAGGACAAGATGTATAAAATGTAATCTACCAGATGAAAGGCTCAGAGCTAAATGCCTCCTGTGCTTGTGCTCTGCACAATGAAACCCGCAGTGCCCTTTCAAGTGTGGCCGTGTGCTGGGTGGGGAGGGACAAGGATGGGGTGGTGGCTCAGGGAATGCCCCTATTCCTGTTTTCTTAAAGCTCGGTGTGTTTAAGCCCTCTGTTCTGTCCAGCACTGGGCACACAGACCCAGAGGGATGTGCTCAGAAAGGATCTCACAGCCCTGCTGGTCTGGAGAGAGCCGGTGCTCGTGTGTGAGCTCGTGTGTGAGCACAAGGGGGACTTTGGGCTGGTTTGACTCCCTGGAGCCACCTCTGCTCCACCAGGCAGAACCTTGTCTCCAGCTGTTTGCCACCTTGTTTTCCTGTCTGGCTGGTAAACACACGAGGAAGAAGCTGTTTATCTCATGCCTGAGGTAGAACTCAGGAGTCAACACTGTCACCTCTCCAAACAGCCAACATCCTGCCTGTGCTTGGGCTGAGCAAGGCTGCACGTCACTCCTGTGCTGGCAGGGTAGCTGGGGACAGGGACACTGGGCACGTTCAGCCCGTCCAGCAAGGGCAGGGAAAGGGGACACGGTCCCAGGGCACAGGGCCAGGGCTGCAGATGCCAGTGGGTGGGAGGCACGTGGCAGTGCTGGCAGCTCTGCGGGCAGCGTGGGGGGCAGGATGGAGACCTTCCCAATGGGGTCTAACCCAGCACAGGGTGGCAGTGAGAAAACAAGGCTGCAGAGCTGGGAAGAAAACGAGATGCTGAAGCTTTGGATCCTTCATCCCAAGTGTAACAGGCGGTTTGCAAAGCAGACCCAGTTTGGAGTGTCCCCTCCCCTCCAGACCTGGCTGGTTCCACTCAACTCCCTGGTGGAGCATCGACCTTTGCTGGTGGCCCCAGGGCACCATCTTCCAGGAACAGTTTCCAAGCCAAACTCTCCTGCCCTGCTGGAGGAAGGGCCCCGGCCACCTGCTAAGGACAAGCCCTGGCCTGGCAGCCAGACACTTCACACCAGAGCACAAGAAACCAGTGGAATTTTTTGAAACACAAACACTGGAAAGCGGTAGAAAAATAATTTATCTCCATCTGCAGCAAAGTCCATTATCCAAAAGATACACGACATCAAAATGTACAAAAATAATTTAGAATAGAAAAGTTCCATATGTCTAGCAAACCCCTTTTGTACACACATTAATATTTTACAGCTTCCTTGGTCTGTATTTACACCAGCAACTTGAGCCCAGACTCTCCTCTAGAATCACCAGATCACCCCCCCCACCCAGGCCACAGGAGAGGGGTCTCATCTCCTCCCCCTGCCCACAGCACACGCTGGAAGGGATGTGAGTCCTCTGCTTGACACCAGGAGGGAAAAAGTCTGATGTTCTCCGTGCTTTGGTCAACCACAAAGGTGCTCTCTCAAAATGGGAGGCTTTGCATTTACTCAAAAAACATTAAAAAAGGGTTAATTAGAGAAATGTCACAAGAATGAACCCCCAAGACAGAGCATCTGGAAAGCAGGTAACAGAGCCCTGATCACCCAAAGCAGAGTCCCTGTGACCTGCCCCTGCAGGACACAAGGGGTCTCAGCTCCCCTTGGCTGACCATCTAACGAGATACCAATTAGGCAAATTAACAATCAGAGCCCGAAACCTGCGGTTTCCACCTCCCCTGGAGCACCCAGGGCTGGCTGATGTGCCAGCCTGTGGGCCCTGAGCAGGGCTACTCCTTCTTCAGCAGCTGCTCTGAGAAGATCCTGGAGATTCTTCTGGTTTCCTCCTCCGAGAGCTCGGCCGTGGGCTGGGGACGCCTGGGCCTTTGGTGGGGGATGCCCCTTGGCACTGCTGTACTGCTGCCCTGCAGAGACAAGGAGCAGGGGTCAGAGACCTGCAGGCAGAGAGAAGGAGCAGGGGTCAGAGCTCTGCAGGCAGGAAGGAACAAGCACCAGGACAAGAGGAACCAGCCTCAAGTTGCCCCAGGGGAGGTTGAGGTTGGAGCTGAGGAACAATTTCTCCCCCTGCAGGGCTGTCCCAGGCTGCCCAGGGCAGGGCTGGAGTCCCCGTGACCCCTGGAGGGGTTTCCAAGCCCCCCATGGAGCTGTGGTGCTGAGGGGCACAGGGCAGGGGTGCCCTGGCACTGCTGGGGGTGGTTGGACTGCATCATCTGAAAGGCCTGTTCCAAGCAGAAGGGTTCTGTGATCCTGTGGCCACCCCTGGCTCCCAGGCACCAGCAGCCTGGCCTCCCCCCAGCTGTTACAGCAGCACTGGACATGGAGAAGTTCCGTGTACAAAGAAATTCCCATTTCTCCCCAGGCAGGCTGGAGCTGCTCTGTGCCTGTGAAGCACTGAGAGCAGAGCTCAGCTTCAGCTGCCTCTCCAGGGTGACGCAGGAGGTGCTCCAGGACACTGCCCATCAGCTGTGGCCAAAGGTCTCCTGGAGAGCAGGGCTGGGTTTGGAAAGCAACACGTCACCCTGGCCTTTCCCCCACATCACTGGGCTGCTGCTCTGCCCTGCCAGCCACGGCTGTGCTGGGAGGTCTCCTGAGGTGATAAACAGCTCTGGGAGCTGCTCCTGGGAGCTCCACACCCTGCTGAGTGTGTCTGGGAGAACAAGGGCTGCTGGGGCAGTAAGTGGGTTGGAGGTTCTTGTGTTTGGCTCTCTTTGCTGTAGAGGCTCAAAGATGAGCACGTTGGGGATCAGCTCCCTGACCCCGAGGGAAAAACAGCTTGTGGAAAAACCCAACCCTGATCTACACCTCCTGGGTGTCTGTGTTTGCTGGAGTGGGGCAGAAACACAAGAGGCTAATTGTAAATTAACTTAATGTCAGCTGCCATTTCTGCCAGCAGACCAGACCAAGGCAGGGTGTAACCACAGGGTCCTGAAGGGTGCTGGTTGGATCTGCTGATCCAGCTGGATCTGGGACAGACCAAAGCTCCCAAAGACAACAGGGTTGGTCGCTGGCTGATTGAGAAGGAGGTTGATGAGCACTGGAACAACTCACACAGTTTCACATCCAACTGTGCAAAGAGGTTTGTGATAAGGTGACTGTAAACTAGATACCCTAAATGCCCAGTTCCATAGGGCTGACTGGGGGAATTCTGTGAACAGGGCTGCAGAAGAGTTCATACTGGCTGCAGAAGAAAGCCAAGGGCAGCAATGCTTCCCAACACTGCCCTTTTTTACCCATTTCCACACAAATACACTTGGGAGAACCCGTGCTTTGCTTTAGTTTATCAACTCTAACAAACCCTCCAGAAGGAGCCACCAGCAGCCTGGCTGTGCCAGCACTGGGGTGGGCAGCAGGACAGGGCAGGGATCATCCCCCTGCACTGGGCACTGGGGAGGCCACCCCTGGAATCCTGGGGTCAGGCTCCCAAGGAACAAGCACCAGGACAAGAGGAATTGGCCTCAAGCTGCCCCAGGGGAGGTTGGTGCTGGAGCTGAGGAACAATTTCTTCCCCTCCAGGGCTGTGCCAGGCTGCTTAGGGCAGGGGTGGAGTCCCTGTGACCCCTGGAGGGGTTTCCAAGCCCCCCATGGAGCTGTGGTGCTGAGGGACACAGGGCAGGGATGCCTGGCAGTGCTGGGGGGTGTTTGGACTTGATGATCTTACAGGTGTTTTGCAGCCAAAACAGTTCTGTGTTTCTGTGATAAACAGGCAGTGTTTAACCTCCCACACACTTTGTGTTTTCACTGCCAGTTCAGGCTGCAACCCCAGCAGCAGCAGCACCTGCCCTGGGTTTTTCCCTCCCTGTCTCTAAGCCACTGCAGCCACAGCCTGGGAGTAGCTGCTGCTCAGCCACCGAGCACACGTGGGTGTCAGGAAGATGGAAGAGGGCTCAAGTCCTGGAGATCACACTTCACTTTGCTGTTTATGGAAATGGCAGGAGACTTCCAGCAGCTGAGGATTAACTTAATGCTGTGTGCCAGGGCCTGGAGTGGAGCAAGCAGGCTGGTGAGCACCTCCCAGGGCTGCCTGTGGCTCATTTCAAGGTCAAGGCATTCTGATTTCAGCCCCGTGGCTCAGCAAGCTGCACCACCCAGGTTTGTTTGTGCACAGTGAGAAAGCAGAGAACAAGGATCTGTGTTAATGGGCCCCTGGGGTGACCTTGCACCTGCTGCTCTCGGGGCAGGGAAAGGTTTCTAGCAAACCATGGAGCATAGCCAGCACCCCCTCTTCATCTCTGACCAGGACAGTGAGGAGAGCATCCCCGTTTCTGTACAGGACAGGGAGTGGGTAACAGCCTGAGCTCTGTCCCCTGGGTAAGCTGAGCAAGGCAAAGAGCTTTAGGAGCTGGGACTGGATGGGAGCAGATCAAGAAGGAACATCACAACCAAGAAGGAATGCTTGGACTGCTGCTAACCATCAGAACAGGTAAAAGCCTGGTGTTTCTGACCCTGCCAGAACCTGTGTTACAAAAGTGTTATGTCTAATTTACACTGAAGGTAAACTTATTTTTATACACCTATCACCTGTTCTGAGTCAATCCTGTTTCTATAGAAGTTGATTTTCCTTTTGGAATATTCACAGACATGAAGGGAGGAAAAAACCCAAGATATTCTCATTAAAAGGTTATTGATATTCTGATTTTTCACTTTTTTCCTCCTGCCCCTGGAAATACAGCTCCATTAACAGCAGAATGGGCCAACTCTGACAAGCAGCAAGACTTAGTATGGGTTTCCCAGACAGCATCTCAGCTGAATTGTGGTTAAATGGTGTCACTAGAACAGCCCTGCCCCAAGCCCTGCCCACAACCAGTATTGCAGTGCCCTGTGTGAAAAACACAGGTGGCTTGGAAGGCACCTCAAAGCCCATGGGGTTCCACCCCCTGCCACGGGCACACCTCCCACCAGAGCAGGCTGCTCAGAGCCCCATCCAGCCTGGATGAAGAAGTGCCAAGGATGGGGCTGCCCCCACCTCCCTGGGCACCCTGTGCCAGGGTCTCACCCTCTCCTGGGGAAGAACTGAGCTTTAAGGTGACTTCCAGTGCTAGAGTTCAGTGATTCCAGGCCAGGGAAGGTGTGAGGGGCACTCAGGAGGGCAGCAGAGTCTCTCAGGTGCCAGGGGAGTGAGAACAGGGCTGCTGCTCCTCAGAGCTCAGATGTCAGCCCTGCTGTCACACTCAGCATTTGCTGAGCTGGGCAGAAAGAAAACAAACACAGCTTTAGAAGATGATGTTCCTGAGGCTAATTTAAGAACAAAGCTGTGAGAAAGCAGTTCTCCTGAACTCTAGCTGGCCACCAGCAGAAGTAAAAAGCTGCTGCTGCTTCTTCTTGGGTGCTCAATGCTGGGTACTCAATGTGAGGCATCACTGTCTCAACACTGGGAGTTCAGCTGCAACTCAACTGGAATTAAACTGGTTTAAGCTCAGCTGCATCCAAACAGTGCCTTCCTGATACCACTCCAAATGACCAATCCCTTTCAGGAGCATGTTTCCAGCCACCCAACCTGGCACTGCAGAGAGGGGGAATCCAAGTAAAGATGTTGAACATTATTAATTATTATTAACAATGCTTTTAACATTAAACCATAGCTCTGAGTGATAATTTGCAGACACACAGGAATCACAGAATAGTAAAATAGAATCATCCTGGTTGGAAAGGAGCTCCAGGGTCACCCAGTCCAACCTTCATCCCAACATCTCTCTCCACCAGCCACAGCCTCCAGTGCCACAGCTACTGGTTTTTGAACCCCCCCAGGGCTGGGGACTCCACCCCCTCCCTGGGCAGCCTGTGCCAGGGCTCCACCACTCTCTCAGGAAAGAATTTATTCCTAATATCCAATCCAACAGGATTTACAGTTCTGTGACTCTGTGAATGCTGGAAATTATCCTCTCACAGAGCAGAGGCATCTGAAAGATTCTCCTTGCCTTGATTTGTAAGGCATCACCTCTAACCTGAGTGCTGCCAGGCAAAGGAAGGGGGAGATGTTTTTGTTCCTGCATTGACAGACTCAGTTAAGAATGGACAATCAATTAAAGGACATCCCATACCTACTTTCACAGATGAAGAAGGCTGAGGAATGCTGAGCAGTCTCATGGAGGCTTCCATCTGCTGGGGTGGAAGGAAGAAGTTGGGAAGGACAACAGGATCAGATCTGAGCAGGAGTGTTAAGGGACATCCTTAAGGAACAAACCCAGAGAGGTTGTGGAGTCTCCTTCTCTGGAGAGATTCCAACCCCCCTGGACACTGCACTGCTGGGCCCTGCTCTGGGTGCCCTGCTGGGTGGCACCAGGGGGGTGGCACCAGGTGACCCCCAGAGGGCCCTTCCAACCCCTTCTGTGATTTGGCAGCATGCAGAGAGCACAGGAGCTGCAGATGCAGACTAACCTCACTCTGATCCCAGCTGGTGAATCTCTACCAATGTTCTATTGTTCCAAACACTTGGTTCTCTGACCTGGCCTCAGAGCACCCACCAGCACACTTCATCCTGAAAGACTCCAACATCACTCTGAATCTGAGTGAAAGACTTGGCATCTGTGCCAGAAATGTGCAAAAATATTTTAAAAGCAAATTAAACTGTGTGGGGATTTTTTTTAATACAGAAGAACACAAGAGCTGTAACACTTGGAAAAAAAAATGGGGAAAAAATGAAAGAATGCAATGCTGAAAATACCCCAAATGAAGTAACCCCTGGGGACCACAGAATACACTGATTTAAAATGGCAATGAAGTCATGGTTTGGAACACAAAGTCTCCCAGCACCTTCCCAGATCACCAGTTCTGGATTCCCTTCCCAAGGGAAGAGCTCTACTTACTGGATTTCTCTTTCCTGAGGCCAGTGAGATTCTGAGCAAGCCAAAGGACACACTCCTGGAATGCAGTGTGTTCAGGAAAAGGATACAAGACCATTTCCAGGTCGACTGACTCCTCCAGTGGGTCCTCATGGCTGTCACTGGGAGAGCTCTCACTGTTTGCCTGAGAGGCTGCTTGTGCTGGCACACTGCTAGCAGGGGGGGCATCAGAGCTGCTCTGATGTCTGTGCTCATTCTGCAAGTCTTCACCACCAACCCCTCCAGCTGCCTCCTCCTCTTCCTCTGCAGCTCTTGCACTGGCCAAGTCTGGTGGAAACTGTTCTCTGGAGACTGCCTGGAGCTCCACACTTTGCTCTGCAGGCTCAGTGCTCAATGCTCTCCTGGTTCCATCTTCTGCAGAGCCACTGCTTGGCTGATGCACTTCAGACAGGTGAGCAGGCTGGAACAGCCCCTTCTGTGTTGTTTCTGTGCCACTGTCCAAGCTTTGGAAGCCTTCTGCTGCAGCCAAAGGACCCCTCTTGTCTGCACTGGGGCTACCACAGGCAGCAGGGCTGCTGAGAGTGCTCTGGCTGTCACCTTGGAGCAAGCTGGAGAAGGTGCTGCTCTGCCTGCTGCTTCCTCGTGGCAAACAGTCCACATCCACTGGGCACTGCTCTGGAGGCTGCTGGGCAGCACCCTGCTCCTCCTCAGACAGCAGACTGGACCAGGGGCTAGTGTTGTCTGTTATGGTTGTCACCTCATTGAGAGCTCGTGCCTCTATCACATCTTCCTCATACTCTTCCTCACTCTGTGGCTGGTCAGCAAAAGCAGCTTCATCTTCAGGGATGCAGTCTGCTGGCCAAGGGTGCAGCTCTGCAGGGACAGTGTGGGCTAGAAGCTGCTGCACCATGTCTGTCCTGAACTGAGGTGTCCCTGAAGAGCTGGGCTGCTGTGGAGCAGCAGTGCCAGGCTCTGGCTCCAGCTGCCTGTGCCAGGCTTCAGGCCTGGCTGGTTCATCCTCCTGCCCAGGCACACAGGCAGCACCCCCCTTCCTGCTGCTGTCTTGATGCACAGGAGAGCAGTCTCTGCTGGTTTTAGTGACAGTCTGGAGGTCTAACCAACAGAAAACAGCAGCAGTAAATGCACAGAGCAACAACTCACCTTTTATCTAATTAATCTGGGCTTTTTGCAGAGAATCACACGTGTTAAGGACAGTGCCCAGCTTTGTCCAGCACCTTGCTGGTGTGATTGTGGTCACATTCTGCTCTCTCCACCTTCCACAGGGCCAGGGAAAGGACAGAAATGCTAAGGAAAACCCCACAATATTAATGATGAAATTACTGGGAAATAACTAGGAAATGTCTTGACTGTGACTGGGAGAAGAGATGCTGCTTACTAAGAGCTTGGCCAGACCTATCTAAGGACCCTTATTTCAGCTGCACCACAGGGCATGTTTCCCCTGAGAACAGACCCCCAGTTCCTATCAGCAAAGAACACAGGCTCAACTCAGGCTCCTTCTGTGACTGCTCTTCCACAAGACCTCCCTTCTTCTACTGGCTGACACTGGAATGAAAGAAATGTAGGCTATCCTGAGAGGTGGGCATCTATCAACGCCCACCTAATCTGCCTTCTGAATGTCCCAGTTCAGCTGTATCACTGACAGGACAGTGAAGCACCCTCCCAGTGATCAACACACACCAGTTACCAACACCAGGAACCACCCCCAGTGAGTAAGAAATCTCAGGCAGAGATTTAATGCAGCTTCTGACAAAAAACACCCAGACCAAGTGCTAACTTACCACGGATGAGGATGCTGGCCTGAGACACCAGCTGATGAGATTTTTCCAAAGGATGGCATCCCCTGGGATCCAGTTCTCTGCTCATCAAGCCCAGGTTACCACCCTCCTGCTCCTCACAGCTTGCTCTGCATGTGGTACCATGACTGAAGTCAGGAAAAGACCTGGCCAGCTTCTGGCTGAAGTATCTTTGAACCTCATCCAGCTCCCTCAAGTTTTTCCTGTAAGTAGTGGCAAGAGGAAAAAAAATCAGCCTGTTGCAGACAGGTTCTGTTTGTGTAATGGCAGACAACAGTGTGTAAATATGCAAATTCAAGACTAAGGTTCACTAGTAAGTGCTGAGGTTGTTCAGGCTACACAAAAGGACATTTACTCCAGAACAAACACTGAATCAGCAATATATTGCCTGTGGCAGCAGGGAAAGAGATGGAATGACTCAGAAAGTCTCTTTCAGTCCTATATTCCTCAGATAATAAATGTTATTCTTCTGAAATGTATAGTTGGTTTAAATACAGAATCTAGTGAAGAGACAAGTGCTTCTGGTAAGGAGAACAGCACCCTGTTGGGAAAGGACACCCTGCTCCAAGCACCCTGGAAACTCCTACAGGCTTCTCCTGGATCTGTGAAAACCAGCTCAGAGGACTAGTGGCTCAACAGCCTGTGTTGATACAGACAGACCAGGATAAGGCAAAGCACTCAGTACAAATTTGGAACCACTGCTGTTGCTGTTTCCCCTCTGAGACTCACAGCATCTCTAGAGCCTTCCAGTCCTGATGCAGTTTCCCCCTAGTCCCTGCTTTTCCATCCTGCTGTAAACACAACAGCCCACTGGTGCCTCTTAATCCCTTAAAGCTTTGCATTCCCCCGCTGGCTCCAGCCCTGCTTTACCTGAGAGCAGTCAGAAGAGACACTGGTGATGCCAAGGAGTCCACCCTGAGTGCCTGGTGTGCCTGCTGCAGGCTCTGCTGAAACCCATGGATGTCCTGCATGTGCTCCTGGGGACAGGGCATCTGTGCTGCACAGATACCAGCTCTGCCTGGAACAGGTCTGTTGGACAAGAGAGCAGCCAATGGCATCCTGGGCTGCAGCAGGAGAAGTGTGGCCAGCAGATGGAGAGAGGTGATTCTGCCCCTCTGCTCTGCTCTGCTCAGACCTCCCCTGGAGTATTGCATCCAGTTCTGGAGCCCTCAGCACAGGAGAGACATGGACTGCCATCTCCTGGGCCACCTTCTCACTGGTAAAGGGAATTTAGTATCATCTTTAAAGCCAAATACAGGGAAAGACCTTTGAGAGGGTTTGATGTTTTTTCAGTAGTGCCAACAGGCTTTGTGTGGGTACATTTCTAAGGCCTGAGAAGAAGAAAATGGTTCATGGGCAGCAGACTTACAGCTCTTGAGCAGGAACTTCCTTTGACAAGGTACTCAACATCTGCTTGCCAAAGCATGGAGCATTACTGGGAAATGCTGGAAAGCTGCCTTTCACCTAAGGAGGAACAGCACATGTGAGTCTTCCAAAGCAGGAAAAGAGATAAACTGAAGTAGTACCTTGCTGAGCTAGCAAACAAAAACTGAGCTAGCAAACAAAAACAGTTTTCTGAACAGCTTTGAATTTTCAAAGGCCTTGCCAGCACTCAGAGCATCATTGCACAACACTCCTACTGCAGAAACACTGGCTAATTCCCCCCAGGGTGCTGATGTAAAGCAATGTATAGGAGCTCTGGGAGCTCTGTTTCATGTGCAATTTGCCAAGTCTGCTGACCACTTCAGAAACCCTGAAGTCAGTGCTCGTGGCAAGGAATCCAAGCAGATGAGGAACAGGGGGGGCAAAGTGCAGGACGTACTGAAGAAGCTGCTGGCAGGGCCCGGATCCTGGCCTGCCTTTCTTCTTTGAGATGCTTTACACTCTGCAGAGGGGAAACTGCCACTTTGAGCTGCCCTCGGCACTGCCCGCTGAAGTCTGTGATGTTGTACCAGCCACACACCAGCTGGAAGCCAGAAAGAAGAGGGGAGAGGTCCACTGATGCAAACCCCATCACTCGCTCAGACTCTGGAGAAAAACAAAGCCACAAGCTCCTCTCAGCTGTACAGTCAGCAAAACCTCCTCGGGAATGCTAAAAATCAGGCTAAATACTCCCAAGTTAAACCAGGGAGAACACAAATGAACCAGTCCTGTCAAATAACTACTGGGAAAAGGGAGGGTGGGAAGGGGGAGGACATCACTGGGTCTTTATCTCTGTCATTCTTATGGAAAAGTGTCTTTACAATCCTACCCTTCACTTCCCTTAGTAGATTTAATCTGTATTATAGAAAAGTGAACCAAGGAAAGGGCAAAAAGACACTGCGAAAGGACACTCCTCTCAATACTGCCCCACAAACTTTACCTGCTCTGTGCCACACTTTGAAGACCAAGGTTTGCTGGGGATCCAGCAGCAGCTCTTTGGACAATCTGTTAAGAATAAAACCATGATTTGTTATGCAAGGTAGGGCAAAGAAGAACAACTGCAGTAGGATGCCTCTGTGGTGCTGAGGGACACGGGGCAGTGGTGCTCAGGCAGTGCTGGGGGTGGTTGAACTTATCTTTAAAGTCTTTTCCAACCAAAACAGTTCTATCATTCCATGAGTCTGAGGTCTTCAGCCCAAACCCAATGCAGCCAAGTTTCTGTGCATGACAAACAACCCTTCCTCACATCAGCTGTAAGACCAAACCCCCTCAAATAACTTCTCACCCAATATGGTCACATGGTGATCATTAAACATGGAAAGAAGCATTTTCAGTTGAGTACAGGCCCAGTAAGTATCAGAGTGGCCCCCAGCACACAGCTGGATGTGTCCTGCTCACAGCTAGGCTGGCTGCCAGCTGCAGAGTGTGTCTGTGCAAGTCCACATCACTCACCTTGCCTCTTGCTGGAAGTCCCAGACTGGGGAGTCTGTGTTTTCTACCACTGAAGTGGTTATTGGAGCATCTCTGCCAGCAACAGCAAATGACACACAGCTGCTGGGTGCTGCTACTTCACGTTCTGTCAGAGGACTCCCTGAAATGATACAGATTTCATGATGATAATTAATACAGAAAGCAAGGCTGGGAGCTGAAGGGGGTGGGGGGAAGGCCCAGTAACAATCATAGCATCATTTTGGTTGGAAAAGGCCTTTACAATCAACTAGTCCAACCACCCCCAGCAGTGCCAGGGCACCCCTGCCCCGTGTCCCTCAGCACCACAGCTCAAGGGGGGCTTGGAAACCCCTCCAAGGGTCACAGGGACTCCAGCCCTGCCCTGGGCAGCTTGGGACAGCCCTGGAGGGGAAGAAATTGTGCCTCAAGTCCAGCCTAAAGCTCCCTGGGGCAACTCAAGGCTGGTTCCTCTTGTCCTGTCAAACACATATTGCCACATCCATTTGGTGTGCTGGAGTAAGTTTGAGGATTTGTTTTTCTATTAATCCCTCCAGTATTTTTTATGAACAGATCCCAGAATAAACCAAAGAAAAGATAGAAAAAAACCAAAAGTGTATTGTGGTGCTGTTACCTTTCAGACTTAGGTGCATTGCTCTCTCCACAAGGATACTGACAGCAACAGTATTTTCCAGAAACAGCAGCTCCTCTGGTGGTCTCCCCGTGCTTTCTGAACTCCCACTCTTCAGCTTCTGGCTCTGATTTTCACAGACTGGTTGGCTCAGCTCAGGGGCCTCCTCTGAGCCTTCATCTTCACTGCTGCTGTCTTCCTCAGCACTGTGATGGCTGCTGGGCAGAGCAGCAGGCTTGGAGGCAAGGACAATGTGAACACGTAGAGCAGCCCCTGCCAGGTCTGCAGCGTTGCATCTGAACAGTGGATAAACCCCTGCAAGAGAACTCACCAGTGAGCTGAACGGGCCAAAGCACAGCTCAGACCCTGCAAAACAGCTGGCACAGCTGCTTTAGTGCAGGTCTGACAGCAGAGCAGCACAATGCATTCAGATTTTCACTGTAATTTCCAGTGAAGTATCACCCAGCACACTGGTAAATATCAGCTGGTGAAGGTTAGAAGAGGTGACCAACCCCCCACACCAGCTACACCTTAATTTACTCACTGACAGCCTGGCACAGGCTCTGACACCCTCAGCACCAACAATTTCTCCTCCTCTCCAGTCTCAATCTCCCTCTTTTAGTTTCAACCATCACCCCTTGTCTGTCTCAACAGGCCCTACCAAAAATATTGTCCCCAGCATTTGCTGTTGCTGCAGGCATTCTGCCTCCTTCACACATTATTCTTCTGCTTATTTTTACCTGATCATGATATCCAAGGTGGAATTCTGAAGAAACATTCTCCATCAATCCACACAGGCTAATTGCCCTCCCTCTTACAGATGATTACTGCCAATTTAAACTTGCTCTGTTTTGAATTTGGAGAATTCACTACTTTAACCTCATTTACTTTCAGTGAAAGGAGGAGTTGAGTGCATGTTCTCAACAGGACAAAACCAAGTTGAAAATGTTTTTTCTTAAAGTGACTAGAGAAGAAACCAAAGTAAAACACCAATAAATTGCTCTCTAGGAACTTACCACTAACACTTGGGGTTGTCCTTGAGCTCTCTGCTAAGGCTGCAAGGTCAATGTAGGCAGAGCCAAGGAGGTGATCTGTACCAAGGGGTCTTTCCACACCATTTTCTTTGCCATATGCCCTCCACACCTGGATTTCTAGTCTCTCCTCTCTGAGGAACCAGAGCAGTCCTGGGTTCCTTCTGACAGTCACCTGGTTTGGTTTCCTGAAGCTCACTGTGAGGGTCTTTGTGTCGCCACTCACTCTGGGCCTCTCAAGTGAGGTCCACGTGGGTTCCTGGTCATGCAGCTTGTACCTGAGGTAGCAGAAAGTGCTCTTGTCCAGGTGGGTCTGGCCTGCAGGCAGCAGACAGTGGACTGGCAGCCACACTCTGGGGGTTGAGATGGTGACAGCTGCTCGAGTGCTGCTCTGCTCCCATGCACCACTCTCATCCATGCTGTCTGCACTGCCCCAGCCCAGGAGCTCAGCAGCCTCCAGAACTCGTTCTCTGTCACCCTGACCAGCAAAGGCCACAGAAACCTCCAGTCCTCCCACAGTGGCCTGCATGACACTTCTGCAGTGCAAAGGCATGGCATCTTCAGGGAGCACAACTGGGTACCAGCCTGAAATACCTGCAGGAAAACAGATCATCATTAGACTTCTACCTTTAAACACAGCACTGAAGCATTTGCTGTTCTCTGGTCATTAGTTCACTTGAAGTGTTTTGATTTTCTGTGGAAGTTTGAAATTTGAAAAGCAGCAAATTCTTAGGCCTCAAAAAACCTCATTGGTAGCTCTGATCCCAAATACCTTTTACTTTCATTAATGATGCTCATTTTACCACAAAACTGTATCCCAGGAATCTCCAATTATAAAATCAGGCATTCTCTTTTTTAATTTCCTCCTCCCTTCCCATGAAAAATAAACTCCAAACTTCATGCTGGAGAAAACTATCAGGATAATGAGATTGAAACAGAAGCAATCAAGATGGTAATTATTTTTACATTATTACATTATTATCACATAACACTGGATAGAGGAGATATTTTACATTTAGTTTAACTAAACATAATCCAAGTGCTTTCTAACCTATCTAACTAAGCCTTTGTTTTCAGTTTTAACATCTCAAAATGTCAAGTTTGTCCTCTACTGAACAACACAACTATTTGACTTTCCATCTTAAGGTAGAAAATAATCAACACTGAATAAAATACTAACAAGCTTTGCTGGTTTTAGCTGGGATGGAGTTAAATTTCTTTATAGTAGCTTCAGAATATTAATTAATCTACTACGCATCTTACCCCCTGGAAACAGATCTTCAACCAACCACCTTTCAGTGGGTTGGTTTTCTAATACAGGATTTAAATAAAGGCACGTGCCAAGCCTGAAAGAAAACAGTTCTGTAAACACCACCAACAACCTGCAAAGGGGAATGAAAATATTGTAAGGAATTTTACAGCATCATTTACAAGAAATGTGTTACCTGATCTTCTTCTCAGCAGCTCTCTGGTGGGAATTGTAGTTGTCCCAAGAAGACAATCTCTGGATGTCAGAGGGGCTGGAAAATAAGTGATTTTTAAAAACACATCAGATTGGAACACAGGATTTAGAAGCAATGCAGACAGCATCTCCTTTAAAAGAAAGCTGTTATCACCTCATTCTGAGGTGTCCAGACCCCCACTGCCTCTCAGGAAGCAGAGGCAGTAAGACACTGCACTGAAAGGCAGGGTACTCCAAGAGTCAAGCACTATCACTGTGCACTGCACTGCCTTTTCATTTAAGAGCTGATCTTGACCACTCAGCTTTCTCTGACAACAGTTTGGGTAATCACAGCCACTAGCAACTGCACAGAATAGTCCCTGGCACCATCCCAGGGGAGGCTGGGGGTCTCAGAGCACCCTGCTCTGGGTGCAGATGGCCCTGCTCCCTGCAGGGGGGTTGGACTGGGTGACCTTGACAGGTCCCTTCCCACCTAAACCCTTCTGCCTTTAGTGGTGCCCTGGCAGTGCTGGGTTAACAGTTGTACTCAACCACCTTCAATGTCTTTTTCAGCCCAAATGAGATGAGGAGTCTCTTCTGA
>VYZU01021606.1:0-16255 GCA_013401355.1 Ceyx cyanopectus | reverse complement strand
GTGGCTGACAAGGCGCTCAGCACCTTCAGAAATATCCCACAGCATAGAAAAAGCTGCAGGATAACTTCCCACAGAACCTGCTCTAGAAGGAATCTGGCCATGCCCCATTATTTTTGCTGACAAGCAGAAAGAGGTGAAATGAGCAGATGGAATTATTTACAAGTAAAGCAGGTGCAGGTATTACTCAGGAGGAGGAGTCTGAGGTCATTCCACTTTAACTTATCCAACCATCATATGGCAGTGATCCTCATCTTCAGAGGCTGCCTGAATCACAGGGACCAGGAGGACAGCAACACTGTGATTCTCCCTCCTGATGGGTTCCCAGTTGAAATCTGGGGTCAGCAGATGAGAAGTTGGCCAGATACCATTTGTTCTGATCTATGCCTCAGCCTGTGGCCTCAAAATCAGATGTTTTAAGAGACAAATCTTCCTTTCAGAACTAGGCTTTACCTGGCTGCTGCTTGCAAACCTGCTGCTCTGTGTATCTGCACACAGAGAGAGACAGCTTGAGCTGTTACTCCTGCTGCTGTTCTCATGGACCCTTGGTATCTCACACTCACATCAAGCAAGCCTGGAATAAGTGACAAAAGAAAGAAATGGTCAGTGCCTTACACAGGTACATCCAGTATCATCCATATTTATTTATAACTCTGCATACAAAACTTACTCTACTCATGCAAAAAAAAAAATCATTATGAAATGCACTGAGACTGTGCAAGGTGCTGCAGAACTGCTGAAGCCCTTCAGTTGGAAGAGACCTTGAAGATCACAGAGTCCAACCACCCCCAGCACTGCCAGGGCACCCCTGCCCTGTGTCCCTCAACTCCACGGGGTCTTGGAAACCCTCCAGGGGTCACAGGGACTCCACCCCTGCCCTGGCACAGCCCTGCAGGGGAAGAAATTGTTCCTCAGCTCCAACTTGAGGCTGGATCATCTTGTCCTGGTGCTTGTTCCTTGGGAGCAGAGCCTGAAACCCCTGGCTCCAGCCTCCTGTCAGGAGCTGCCAGAGCCAGAAGGTCTTCCCTGAGCCTCCTTCTCTCCAGGCTGGGCACCCTCAGGTCCCTCAGCTGCTCCTCCCCACACTCCTGCTCCAGACCCTTCCCCAGCTCCGTGGCCCTTCCCTGGCCACGCTCCAGCCCCTCCATGTCCTGCTGGGACTGAGGGGCCCAGAACTGCCCCCAGGATTCCAGGGGTGGCCTCCCCAGTGACCAGTGCAGGGGGATGATCCCTGCCCTGTCCTGCTGCCCACCCCAGTGCTGGCAGCCAGCGGCCAAGGCCAGCAGAATCCCTCTTTACCTGATGATCGCAGGTGGAATTCCTCTGAGGAATCATTCCTGGGGACCAGTGGAAGATTAAATGTCTGCATCCCTCTTTCCTCACGCTGCTTCATTGTCACCATGGCACAAAGCCCTGACAAAGGCAACGTCCCTTTGGCAACCATCTGGTCTCTGACATTTGGGTAATAGTACCTGGTAAGACACAAGCAGCAGTGTCCATCATGCTGGTCTGACAAGGACAAGATGATTGTTATTTCTCACTGAAAGCAACTTTAATCCATCTGTCTTCAAACACAATAGCTGGGGGATAACTCCAGTAATTAATTTCCACAGGTAAAAAAAAAAACCCAAACCATGAAGTGCTCAAGTGGATAATGTTACAAACACACTTTTGCACTAGTCCCAGCAAGCCAACTAGCAAAAATGTCACTGAAAACTGGCAGCCCAAAGTAAACAAGGGCAGTCTCTGACACCAAACATTCCCCACTATGGATTCTCATTAGTAAATCAACATGTTACTTGCAGAACAGAGTCCTGGGACCAGCCTGTGAGTGTCAACAGTGACTCTGGGCTGTCTCACTGTGCTACTTGGCTCCAGACTCTGAAGGGAGTTTTGGCTCTGTCTGATGAACAGTAGCTGGGTCACAGAGAGGCATTCACTGGGTTTGCAGAAGGGACTGAGTGATGTCACAGTGCTGCACTCATCCTTCCCTTTCCACTCTGGGACAAATCTGAACACTATTGGATGTTTCAGCCTTGGGTAGAGCACTGACCACTGCTCACAACACCTTAGCATGTTACACCTTTGGGCCCTCCTTTTTCCCCAGGTGCTTCTGGGAGTGACTCGAGGTGCTGACAGCAGCAGAGCAACAACTCCCTGAGTTGGAATTCTTTCCAAATTTGGAATTCAAGAGAATTCTTGAAAGGCTCCTGTCTCAGCAACTCCTTTCAGCCAAACCAGCCTGAATTTACCAGCCACCCTCAGTGAGTGGTCAGGGCAAGAGTAAACCTGAGTGCAAGTGTCCTCAGAAACTGAGATAAAGCACATTTTTGAAATGTATTAAGAATTGGTGACTTCAGCTGCTCTGCTGATTACCAACGTCAACACAAACTCACCCAGCATGAGTAATTCTCACATGGCTCTGTGAGTTTTAAATAGCTTGGTTTGTTTCCTACAGAATGAGCACATACTTCAGCTTTTCTGAAGCTACCTGTCTTCAAGGTCTCAGCTTTTCATTACCAGCAAATCATTCCAGTTGCCAAAAAAACTGCAAAGTGAACTTAAAAATATTTTGTCATATTTCTTTTGTAATCAGTGTGAGGGGAAATTAAAAAAAACCCCAAACAATGAAGCAATGGCACTGTCAGGATGTTATTAAGTAAAAGGTAGGTGTGCCAGGTGTTGAAAAAATGCTTCCAGATCTCTACACTGTTTAAAGTGGAAGAAGGCAAACGAAGAGCAGACACCTGATATGAAGTTGTAAGAAGAGTAATCAGCACTTTTTTGAGGAGAAAAAAGAAAAAGCCAATAGGCTGATGTCTGAAGAGCACTCTGCAGTGTGGCTGCTCAGCAGCAGGCACTGATGGGGCTGCTGCTTTTTCAGTTGCTACTCAACAGCTGTCCCATGGCTGGAGATTTTCAGCACTGGAAATGTCTGACCACGAGCAGNTATGAAACTTAGAATTTCTGTTCTATTGTAGAAGCCCTTATGTGGGATTGTTCCATGCCAGATGATCTTTTCTGCCCTCTGCATGATTTGCCAGTCATGACAACTGCATTCCACTGGAGCAATTAAAATAGAAATGCTTTTAAATACGTTAGACTGAACTACAGTGAACTCGGACAAAACAGGTAAAATCCAAGCCTTGGAGAAGTAAATGGAGATTTTAACATTGATGTAAATGGGGCAAAGATGTCACTCAAATGAGGGAACTTTGGCAAAAATTATATCAAAAAGGAATTACTTATATACAAGTGCACATGGCAAGCACTCCAAGCAGCAAAGCCACGAGGAAAACTGGGTTTTGCTTCATTTCTTCTACAGGAGAGTAAGAGAGAAAACCCCAACTACTATGTCTTTTTCTCAACACTTAGGCAGCACTCAAATTCTCAGTAAAGGGGCCAAAATAACCATCAAAAAGATGCAGAGAGAGTACATACTGCTATACTTTCATGGGGTTGTCTTATCTCAGACATTTTCTCCACTCTTGGAAACATTAACATACCTTGAAATAACCAAATAATGATAAGCATAATGACAAAGCAACAACATCAACAATCTTTATCTCCGATTACAAATGCCACCCAAGCTCAAAAATTAATGTGTATCACTGGTTAGTGTTATCTTGTCCTAATGTGTTGCATATTCTCAATAATTACATTTTAATCCCAAATAATACATTTCAAAGTAACTAAATACATTTCTTACACAAAGAAATACACAATGAAGAAACAAAAATTCTGAACATTTACCACTCGTTTCCTTTCTCTTCTTTCTTTCATATGGAATCCATCCTACCTGTAAGATGAGGAATACATGACTTTTGGTGGCTTCCATATTGTACAAGAAAAAAAATATATGGTCTAACAGCTGGTTAGGGATAAGAAAAGCTGAAGGTTGATTTTCCAAATGAAGTCAAAGCATATAATCTGGCTTGGTTTAGACTGAAGTACCCATATGTCTTTAAAAGTCATTACATTTAATGAGAAGATGAAAGCAGGGTTTTAGGCAGCTGTGCTGGGAATTACCAGTGTTTGCCCAATACTTCTGTATGAATATGCTAAAATCCTACATACAATCTGAAAATATTTATAAAGCTGTGAAATATGTTAATTTAAAATTTATATAATGCAAATACTAGTAAAAGGAAGGTGAAGAGCAAAGGAAAGGTCCTTTGCTAAAGTTTAAGATCCCCAAATAGATTAGGCAGTATAAGCCCTTCAGGCTTAAAGGGCAACTTTATTTTAGATCAGAAAGCTGAATATTCTACTCTTCTTTTTTCTAAACTTCAGGAAGACAAACTGTAGATATTACAAGAAATATCAGTTAAAATCGCATTTTAAATTGTAACAAACACAACTAAGAATTTACAGATCTCAGTATTAGACACCAATGTGTCCTTTCTATCCACCTAAATTGCCAAAATTTTATTTTTTCTCCCCTCCAGCTGAAAACCAAGGAGCCTCACAAACCAAGGTCTTTATTTCCCTAGGGATTGTTAAAACAAATGCATTTTAGCACCCAGGGATTTCTGAGTAAAATGTCCATTAAAAATTCACAGATTTGTAAGATGATTAAATGCCTGAAATTCTGCTGTTTGCCATGGGAAGACTCTGGGCTGTCTTAGGAGAGCAAACCTCAGCTCTGTGCTGAGAAGGAAAAGAACAGCAAGCAATGGAATAAAGAAGGAAATCCTACATCTCTATGCCACCAACAATGTGTTTTCTTGGTAAAATGGAAGAAAGGAGAAGTCAACTTTTTTTTTCAGCTGTCACTGAAACTTCCCTGAGCCTTTTTGTACTTCAAAAATCTCTTATTTGGGTGAGTGGTGGAACTGTTTCAAACTGTGCAGTGCAGCCAGCACAGCACTGAAAACACTTTCAATATTCTGGACAGAGCCAAGCAGAGGAGGTGCTGCAGATATAAAAGCAGCTCATCCTTGAGGCATGTTTGGAGTGCACAAAGGCATGTTCCAGTCACTGTTACACGAGACCTACCTGAAAGAAATGGAAGGCAGGTTGTGCTGTGCCCCACACCACAGCAGATCTTGTTGCTTCCTCGGTGCTGAGCAGCTTGCAGTTTAGATACACACCATGGGAACTGGGGAGCTCAGAGCCTTCAGTGACAAAATCCTTCCCATCAGGCACCATCAGCAGCACGTGCAGCAGTAACTGAACCTCTTCAGGTGCCACCTGGGCTGCAGAGGCTAGCACAGCCTGTGCTGGGTGCACGGTGCCCGTACTGGGGGCTCCTGTGTGGTGGGGGTCAACAGGGCTTTCTGCCCTGGCACTCCTGCTGGGCAGCTGGCACTCCACACGAGGCCTTCTCAGGGCTGGAGGTGGGGCTCCAGGGAAGGCTCCACGCTCAGCTGTGAGCTCCAGGGACACCTGTGTGGGGAAAGGCAAGGTGGGCATCAGAACACAGGCCCCATCAGAGACAGGAGGGTTCAGCACCACCTCTGGAAAAGACAGGGCACACTTTGCTCCCTCTCTGTGTCACCAGCACCCAGCAGGTGCCTCTAGACACAACCTGCTTACAAGCTGCAGCTGTCACTATGCAGCCTGGTTATCAGCAGGAGGCTCTGGGAGAACCCACTGTGGCCTCCCATCTGAAGGGGCTGCAGGAAAGCTGGGGAGGGGCTGGTTACAAGGGTTGGCAGTGACAGGACAAGGGGTGAGGGCTCCAAACTGCAAGAGGGGAGATTCAGATTAGAAATCTAAAGAAGTTCTTCACTCTGAGGGTGTGGGAGCTGAGGAACAATTTCTTCCCCTGCAGGGCTGTCCCAGGCTGCTCAGGGCAGGGGTGGAGTCCCTGTGACCCCTGGAGGGGTTTCCAAGCCCCCCTTGAGCTGTGGTGCTGAGGGACACGGGGCAGTGGTGCCCTGGCAGTGTCAGGGGATGTTTGGACTTGATGAGCTGAAAGGTCTCTTCCAGTCAAAACCCTTAAATGATTTTAAAGCTTCACTCTGCTGTTAGCACTTGACCTTTGAGGAGAAAATATTAAAAAGGATTTATCTCTAAATGTTTTCCTTCACTACTCACAGAACCACTTGGCTGGAAGAGACCTTTAAGATCAACAAGTCCCAGCCATTAACCCTGCACTGCCAGGGTCCCTAAACCACGTCCCCCAGCACCACATCCACATGGTTTTTAAACACCTCCAGGGATGGGGACTCCACCACCTCCCTGGGCAGCCCATTCCAATGCCTAACCACCCTATCTGTAAAGAAATTCGTCCTGATATTCAACCTAAATTTCCCTTAGTGCAACTTGAAGCCATTACCCCTCGTCCTGGCATTTTTAACTTGGGAGAAGAGGTCGACCCCCACCTCCCTACAACCTCCCTTCAGCTAGTTGTAGAGAGCAATAAGGTGCCTCCTGAGCCTCCTCTTCACCAGACTAAACCATCCCAGCTCCCTCAGCCTTTCCTCACAGGAGAAACTCTCCAGTCCCTTCACCAGCTTCGCTGCCCTTCTTGGAACTCGCTCCAGCACCTCAGCATCCTTCTTGTAGTGAGAGGCCCAAAACTGGCCACAGTGCTCAGGTCATTTAACTTCAAACCTGTGTGGTAAAACACATACCTTCAGTGGGCCAGCCTGGGCCTGACCTCCTTCCTTTTCCACAGGCAGCTGACAGCTGAGAGAGAGCAGCTCAGACTGAAGCACCCAGCGCAGCTGCAGCACAGCTGAGCCCATGGCCACTGGCTGAGGGCAAAGAAAGAAAGGCATCATACAAACCAGAAAAGCCTTCTGGGAAGCTGTGGTCACCCCCACCCTCCCCACATCTGCACCACCATCTGTACCAACAGGGCTTTGCAGCAAGGTTTCCCTCAGGTCTAGTGTCACTAGGACGAGGCATGGAAACTCCCCCATCGCCTCTGAACAGTCCCAGGTTAATGTCAAATGAACACCCCACATCTGAGGATGGGGCACAATTTACATACTTAAGGCTGTAGATATTCAGGCATTAAAAGGCTCTTGGAACAGAGGGGCAGGTATTCTTGGTGTTGACTCAAGCAGAACATGAGTTAACACCTCTCACCATCTCCATCACCTGCAGTGACTATGTAAATACCTGCAGTGAAAAGACACCCTGTCCTGCAAAAGTAGGAGTGACAGCACTTTCTCACACCTCCCTTACCCTGGGCCAACTACTGTCAACTGCACCAACAGTCACTCTGTGTGGCTGAAGGAGCTGTGTTCTCACTGAGGGACTTGATCCAACACCTTAAAACAGCACCAGCCTTGAAAGAAAGGAAAAGTCTTTTGTCTGCCCATCTTGAACTGGGAAAATGACTCAGCAGGGTGAGGAGATTGAACAGCAGTGAGCTCAGGTGATGGATCTCACACAGCATCATTCCCCTGTGCAGTGTGAGTGCAGCTGCAGCCAAGCCCCACAGCAGACTGGGAAAGCCACTGCTGCCTTGTCAGGAGTGAAAACACAAATAATTCCTTTGCCTTTTAACACCCCAAGTAAAAAGAGCTTTTAACAGGTACCTTATTCTGGGTGCTTTTTCTCATGTAGATTTTAAAAGCAAGGTCAGAGCTCCACCAGTGCTCTATCATTGCTGCACCAAAGCAGACTGGGAAGATGAATCTCTGCTGGAATTTCACCACTGCAAAGGAGACAGAGACTCGTGAGCTCTCTAACCTGCTGGGCTCAGGTAACTGCCATTTGAGCCTGACCACTAACACAGAATTCTTCAGTCTGCAGGGATAAACAGCTGTCAGGAAAAAAGAAAGACTTGACTTGAAAGATTCTTCTCATGATTTTCAGCACTGCCTCTTGTTCTGGACTGCAAAGAGCTGGCATCTGTTATTTTGGAATTGCCAAGAGCCAGCATTCAGAAAAATTCATGTTCTGCCTGGACACAAATGGAGAATGGACAAGAGAACTCCAAGTCAGTGAATGACCAAGGAGGAGAGGCATCTGAAAGCTACCCTGGAACCCCAGTTACTGGGAGGAGTGGGCAGAGAGGATCTTGCTCATACAGCAGGCTCTGCTCACTGAGGAGAGAACAGCATTTGCTCTCAGGGATAGACACTGGGGATTCTCAGTCCAGACATCAGTGCCCCCTGAGCTGAGCACAGGACTCCAGGTGTCTTGGCTCCAGCAGACTCTGAGCTCTTGCAGAAGCTACATGATATACCTCAGCACCTGGGAAAAAGTGTTTCTTTGAGCTGTTAGTGCCTCTGATATGTCTGAAAGTCCTTTATCATCCTCACACAATCACAGAAAGGAAGCTGGGCTTCTGCTGAAACAATGCCATCAATGACCTGCTATTATGTCCCTAGGAAAAGAGCTCTGAAAATCCCAATATATTTATTGGAAGCAAAAAAAAAAATTGGAAATAAAAAGAAAGATCACTTGGCTTCCTTCTCCCTTAGAGGACCTTTCCACTGCCTGCAGCCACTCTGCCACTAATCATCCTTCCTTTTTCAGGCAGCCAAGAAAATAATGTATTAAGAAGTCAGTAAGACTAAAGGGGGGGGGGGTGTGTTAACACACTTCTTACCATCATCTGTGATTTTACTTGAAGCAATTCGAATGACTTCTGTTGTTAAGGAGACCTGTCCCTTCTCACCCTTGGAGGCTCCCACAGGAAAGTGGCACTCAACAAAGAAGGTACTGCAATAAAAAAGTGATTAAGTTACCACAATCCATCACAAATCCAATGCACACAATGGAACAGACTGCAGCAGACAACTTTCACAATCACCAGTCTATCTTGTGAGGACCCAGAGAGGTTGTGGAGTCTCTTCTGGAGAGATTCCAACCCCCCTGGGTACTGCACTGCTGGGCCCTGCTCTGGGTGCCCCTGCTGGGTGGAGCAGGGGGTGGCACCAGGTGCCCCCCAGAGTTCCCTCCCAGCCCCCAGCAGCTGGATTCTTACAATCTGCCTCACAGACACAACAGCAGACTGGAGAGAAACCACCCCCCTTACCACTTCTTCACTGCTGCAGGTGGTGGAGGCTTCCCCATGGAGCCTTTCTGTCTGGGTGCCATCCTGCTGCTGGCAGGAGGGATTTTCAAGCTGTCAATGATCACTCTGGCCAGGTGCCTCTGCTGCAGCAGGGCCAAGCTGCCTGCACTCAAGGATGTGAGGTGAGCTTCTGTCTGACCTTCTGGAGGAGAGAGTGGGCTGTTGGGGAAGCAGTGAAGAGGTAAAGCTGAGAATCAGAAACACAGAACAGCCTTAACACAACCACTTGAGGGGAGAGTTGTAGCTTGGTGGGTTGTGCTCAAGGTTCACCCAAATGCACACTTTAAATACATTTCTTACAACAAACTGGGCACCCTCATGATAGAAATCTTAGTGTTGAGAAGATCTTATGCAGTCCAACTCTTCAAAAAGAGAAGCTTCAGTTAATGTCAAATGCACAAGAAAAGGGAGAAGACACAGCTACATGTGGGCAAGTCACTGCTGCAGGGGAGCAGCAACAGGATTTCTGTCAGAGCTTCAAATCTCACTTGTAAATCATTTGTGAGACTTGGCTTGTAAATGGGTTTGTGCTGGTACCTCTGGAGATGTAAGTTTTACATATAAATTAATATAAAAATATTACATTTGTAAGGTTAGTATTTTTATAAGTAATTTTTACAAGTATTTGCAATGACAGTTTCAGAAATAATTGTTTTCAACTGAATCATTTAAAAAGCTATAAAAGCTTCATACTAACTGGTATTGGACAAGTAAAGCTTCATAACTGGACTTTTAGGGACACTATTATTGGTTCTGTCACAGAAAAAAGGGAATATATAAAAATATAGTATTCAGATCAGGTCAGAACAGAAGTTTCTTTACTAAAGCTCTAGAGCAGAGCACAATCAGCAGAGAAATGCTGTGAACTCTGTCCCTGTACAGCAGAGAAATCTTGCACACTGAGACAGCAGGCAGAGACTCAACAGGATGAGTTACTTCATAATCTGTACCCACACAAGTCCACAGAGCTGCACAGAGCTGCTCTGGTGTCTGATTCTCTTCAGCAGGGACTAATTTAACCTGCAGGTTATGTAATAATCATTATTTTAGGAGGTGGGGCAAGAGTTCAGCTGAGAGGCTGCACAGGTCTCAGTGTCTTGGCTTCCAGAGGTCAGAGCTATTGCAGCTCTTGTTGCTTTCTTAGCTGTGTGTGGCTTTTATAGAGTGATAGAACCACAGACTGGTTGGGCTTGAAAGGGACCTTAAAGATCATCTCACCCAGCTCCCCTGCAGGCAGCAGGGGCACTGCACCCAGAACAGGTTGCTCAGAGCCCCCCCAACCAAAGTGCTCCCAAAGTGCCACTGTTGCTGACACCAATGACAGTGAGATGCTGCAAAAGAAGTTACTGAGGTGACTGTTTACCTTGGTTTGATTTCTGCCACCTTCTGACCCTGATCCATGGCATCTGAATCCTTCTGTGGAATCCCTGGATCAGTTTTCTTGAGAACTTCTGCCCTGGTTACTTTTTTGGTGGATTTCACATCATCATCATCATCACTGAGGAGATCACTTAAACTGGAATCAGATTTCTAGGAGAGAAATCATGCACACAAAACAACTCCTCTTGTCAAGAAAGGTAAAGGATGGTCAAGATACATCAAGACAACACAACCTGTGTCATTTGAAACTAGTAAAATGTCATCAGTACTTTTCAGAGGTTAAAAACAAGGCTTCATGGACAGCTTCACAGTTTCCAAACATCATAGTCTTAAAAGATTTCTTTTAATAATATCACTTTTAATCAATGTTCTCACGAGCTTCTGTAGGATGTCTTTTTTTTTTTTTAAGCTTTAGTTATACTGCAGTGTAGCCTTTTTTTTTTTTTTTTTAATGCAGACTTTTGATTTTCTTCACTCCAAATAAGCACATTTCTTTTGCCCTGCACTTACAGGAGCTGAGTAGAAGAGACTCTCCAGCAGGCTCTGGTCATAGTGGGGATCATTGGCCTCGCTGTCACACACCTCGCTCCCGAGAGACAGGGACTCCAGCAGGGAACCCATCCTGTCCCAGCACTGCACTGGGGACACACCAATGCTGGGGACACAAGGGACACAAGCATTCCTCAGAGCTGCAAGGCCTGCAGGCACTGTTGTGATGAGGTCTGAGAATCCTTAGAACCATCAAATCATGGAATGGCTGAGGTTGGAAGGGATTTCTGGAGACCATCCAGTCCAACCTCTGCTCAAAAGAAGAGTAATGGAGCAGCCACAGCTTCCCTGGGCAACCTGTGGCAGCATCTCACCCACCTCATGATGGGGAAGCTCTTGTAATTTCTAATTTAAATCCCAGTCTGAAGCCATCACCCCTCACCCTGTTGCTGCAAGCCCCTGGAAAATCACTCATACAATGCCAGGGGTTGGAAGGGACCTCCAGGGACCACTGAGCCCAGCCCCTCCTGCCAGAGCAGGGTCACCCAGGGTTTGTTGCACAGGAACAGATCCAGGTGGGTTTTAAAAGTCTGACCCATATCTGGCACAGAAGCTCGAAGTTTCTTTCCTCTGTCTGGATAAAGGCAACCTGAGCATCATTGATACTCTTACTAAAGGTCAAATTAATATTTGGAGACAGATTAAAAAGAATTATTAGTTCTATTTCTAATTTACAGACTGCAAGTTCTTCAAAGAAACATCTGTTTTATGAACTTAATAACATTTTAGGGCACAACAGTTACAACTATTCCATTTTTGATCTATGCAGCTATTATTACAACTATTAAAATGATTAATTAGGGACTTGCAGCTGTCCAGGTTGTCCTGCATTAAACCTGAGGGCAAGCTGAGGTACAAACACCCCCACCACTTGCACAAGTGATTCACTGATGACATTCCCAGAAACATGGAGAATTTTAAGAGCCAAGAGGCATTTTTCAGTATAAAGTGCTCAAAAAAAGGACAGTTTTACAGCAGCCCCCAACACACTGCACTTACCTGCCCAACAGTAACTCTATGGCTCTCTCCTCAGGGTTCAGGTCAACGTGATGACCTGAAACTTCAGATGCAAAGAGATGAGGATCCTCAGGAGTGGGCACAAAATCCGAGTTCAAGCCTTTTGGGCTCCTGGGTGACAGGATGGAGGGCAGCAGAAAGGGAAACAAACCAAAACCACAAGATGTTAAGGCACATTCAAGATAAACTCATCAAGGATGAAAAGCCAAGGTCACGTGCAGCCTTCTCCAGCTTGCAGCTTCATCTCCAGACACACAAAAACCTCCTGCACCCTCTGGCCTGCTGAGTCTCAGACAGAAGTTTATACTCCACAATGAGTCACAAAACCACAGAATCACTGGATTGGAAAAGAGCTCTGAGAGCACCAACTGCAGCCAGAGGGTCATCCCATCCTGGAGATGAAGCTGCTGCAAACAAGAGAAGGGGCCTGAGACAGACAAGGGAGATGTTTACAAATGATGTTCTATCCAGTTTTTCTTGGAAAGTCCCAAATTGTCTCCTTTTAAACACACTGGAACAGCTGGAGCAGAAACAATTTACACTGTGTTTGCAGCAGCATCATTGACTGTGAAGATACTGATGTTATTTTCTGGTTTAGAGTGGAACAAAAAGACACAGTAATTTTGGTTTTTTCAATAATTTGGAACTGAAGATTCTCCTGTATATTAAAAAAAATATTATTTAAATACTTCTAAATTTCCATTTAACTGAATTGAGCACATTTACTGAGCCTAATACTAAAGTAGGAGTTTGAAGTTGAAAAGGCACAAACATTTCTATTTTTTCAGTCTGCTGAGATCATACCAAAGGAGGCAGTGACAACTAATGTCAGACAGCCACAGATGCAAACTAGAATATGCAAAAGTACTTGGTTTATGTCACTAATCACTTACATTTCTTCACAAACCTGGTCTCTGTGATCAAGAATAATTTGATTTGCTATGCCCCTTACCACACTCTATTCCTTAGCAACGTTTAACATTTCACATCTCCTTGGTAAGGTCTCAAAATCTATGGTCTGCAGCTTAATGTGATTTCCCCCATTTCCCAAGCTCACTTTGGTTGTGCTTTGAAACAGTCTCTCTCTGCAAAAGGAGGCACTTCGTTCAGTTCAATCTCCATGTCTGGGGTAGATTTCATTGCAGAAACCACCATGGCATCCCGAAGTTTATTGCCTTGATCCAGAAGAGCTGAGAAATAAGCAGAGGGATTCAATCTCAGCATCTGAACAGGACTGAAAAGCAATGGGTAAACACAGCACACGTGCCAGCTACACTCAGCAAACTTGCTTGCTGCTGTTCTGAAGAGCTGCTGACACAGTGCAGGTGCAGCAGGTGCCACACCACACCAGACAGCTCAGCCAGGGATCCTCCACCAGCCCCACAAGCTCCATCTGAATGACAGAGGCACCTCTGGTGGCTGTCTCACAAGACAGGGCATCACAGAGTCATGCTGATTGGAAGAGACCTTCAATATCCTCAAGTCCAATCATGAACCCAGCACTGCCAGATAACCACTAAAGCATGTCCCCAGACATCCCCTGGGCAGCTGAGCTTCCTTCCCTTCAGCCCCTGCAGGTCAGAGCTGAGGCTAGGACAGAATGTTTTGCCTGATCTGGACACTCAAGCCACCTTCCAACAAGACAAAGTCTGTAGGTTTTCAGCAAAGACTTTTTAGGTATAATATTTTGTTTGTTTATAATATTTAGTTATAATATTTTGGCTGAAATAACACAGTGAAAATGTGTGGAATCACATTTTCCTTCAGCCTATCTCCAGAGAAGCACCTGAAATGGCATTGAGCTGCTTCTTGTGAAATCAGAAGGCTGCTGCAGGGGTAGACAAACCTGAGAGCAGGTCTCTTGTGGCTGGGTTATGCAGAGAGAGCACCCTCAGGCTTGTGCTGGCAGCTGCTTCAGGACTGCTGCTGGTGGCAGGGGACACCTGCTGATCTGAAGGATCCACCTTTAGGTTTTCATCTGGCAAAGCCCCACAGGAGTCAGAAGCAGACAAAGTGTCTTTTCTGTTCTCAGAGTTCCCCTGGAAGAGCAAATGGTCCTTTCCTCTGCTGGAAAAGGAAACACTATTTCAGGAACAACTCAAGTGGATCAATAAAGGGATTTAAATTTCTTCCAGCTCTCCCTAACCCCTGCACTAGGTGCTCCAAAACCAAACATGGTGCATTGCTGACTCTTAACCTTCCACTTACCCCATCAGAGACAGGCTCAAGCTGCAGGTAACAGATTGAAGTAAGTCAAAGGATGAAATGTAGATAAGAAACTGTCCCTGTAAGCTCTGATGTTCTGGGGTTCATACAAAATTCACACTCAAGAAGCATCTCACAACTCACACGTGTACAGCCACGACTCAAAAAAGCACATCAACTGCAAAATAAACCAGAATTCTGCCATGGGGAATACAGATACCTGGGAGCTGTGGCTCTGCTGTCACCATCAGACTCGTGGTCAGGGCCAGTGACCTGTGCCTGCCTGGAGTGCTGTGATGTGGCCAGGAACTGGGGCTGGCTGCCTTCAGGAGCTGGAGAGACACCCAGACTGCCCTCTGTGGCTGGCACAGAGCTGCTGCTGTTGCACAGGCCTGGCAGAGGCTCTAAAGCAAGGGAGACCTGAAAGACAGGGTATGAAAACAGCATGTCCTTGTGTTAATGAGGTGCAGCACACCCTGTGCCACCCTCACTTGGCACACTATGGAAAACTCACTTCTCCACACAGGGCAATCTTGGTGCCACACACAATGTGTAAGGCCATACAACTCTGACACACTCACAGCCTCTTATTTCACATCCCAAGTCTGCAAATCACAGCTCAGAACTCTTTCTGCTCAAACTGTCCAGAGCCAGGGCTGCACAACAGAACCCCAGATTTCAGCAGCTTGCCACTGCAGACCCAGGGAGGCTCCAGAGAGCTGTTAGCACCCAGCTTTAAATCTGCTGTTAAAACTCCATGTGGAGACTGAAATGTTCTTTACCAAGCTGCACCACCAGTGCCACCCCCCTTTCTAAACACTCAACACCACCAGTGTTCACTTCTCATTTGCTGTCAGCCCCTGAATGCTCTGGACAGAGAGAGGTTTGCAGTGTAGCCAGAACAGCTCCATCCTGGCACCCCATTACACTGCTAATGTCATTTATAAGAGCAAAGATGTGAGGATTACCTGCAGCTCCCCCAGTTTATCAGATGTTGGTGAAACTATGGGGAAAAAGCCATGTATTGGTTTGCTGGGAGAGAGCTGGGACAGGCCTGTGATTTGCACTCTGCCAACTGGGAGATGGTCAAGTTTGGTCATCACCTCCAGGACAAGAACACCCATATCTGCAAAAATAGAGACAGCTTCATTTCCATCTCACATAACAAGGTCACAAATAAACAAAATTATGGTGTTTTTTTCATGACAGTGATGCCAGAAGTTCACATAATGTTGTATAATGAAATTATGATAATGAGGCAGCAGTGTTATACCAGTAATTAATGATAAACAGCACAGGATGACACGAAAGGAATAGTTATGACGGGACAAGGGGTGAGGGTTTTAAGCTAAAAGAGACATTCAGACTGGAGAGAAGGAAGACATTGTTCACATTGAGGGAGGTGAGACACTGGCTCAGGGTGCCCAGCGAGGTGGTGGGTGCTCTGGGTCAGGCTGGATGATGCTGGTGTTGGGAGGGACCTTGAAGTTCATCCAGTTCTAGCCCTGCTGCCATGGGCAGGGACACCTCCCACCGTGGTTGCTCCAAGCCCTGTCCACCCTGCACTGGAGCACATCCAGGGATGGAGCATCCACTGCTTCCCTGGGCACCCCGTGCCCTGCCCTGAGGGGCGAAGCTGTTACCTCTGAGGTAAGCGGTGAACTGCCGGGGCCCGCAGCGGACCGGGTAGCGGACGGTGCCTGTCCTCGCGGGCTGTCCCGTCCCCGCGGGCTGGAACACGGTCCCGTGGGTCTCTCCCCACCAGCGCAGGCGGACGAGGACGGCTCCGGGCGGCCTGGGGCCCGTCCACAGCACCCGGGAGACGGAGCAGCGGAGGAAGCAGCGCAGCGGGCCCTCCACCAGCGGCGGCAGGCTGGTGGCGGCGGGCAGAGCGCCGGGACCTGCGGGGCCGAAAGACCGGCGGGTAGCGGGGGAGCGGCGGGGCTGAGGCGCGCTCCCAACCGCCGCTCCTCGCACCACGGCCGGCAGAGACCCACCTCCCTTCCGCCGGGGTGCCCCGGCCGACACACCGACTGCCCTGGACCTCTTCTGCCGCATCCCTCTCGCCCCAACACCGCGGCCCCGCGCCGGTCACCGCCACCCGGCCACGGCCGCCCCGGCGGG
>VYZU01021605.1:0-19527 GCA_013401355.1 Ceyx cyanopectus | reverse complement strand
TCTATCTCTGATAGTTTATCTAGTGAGAGCTGTTAATAAAATTAATTAATATTTTTTATTTATTTATTACCAGTTTGGTTTTGATTTGACACATACACTGAAGTGAGTGCTTTGCCTGAGGATTTAAACAGATTCACCATGTAAAAGATAAGAAACCTTGTTTCCTGACATTCCCCCTTTGCATGCCACAGCACTGGAGGGCAACTCTTTCATTAAAGGTGTTTTCATCCAGTTTTTCTCTCCATTTCCATATAGGAAAAATAAAGTCCAAACAGAAAGGGAAAAGGATTATGCTGCAACCTTCAGCTTCACTGTGAAGGAGGTCAGTTTCTGGCCCTCAAGATCTGAAACCTCATCAGGAGGCTGACCAAACTGCAGGGAACTGGAAAAGCCTGCAGCTTAAGTCATCAAGGAGAGGTAAGCTTCAAGTGTTAACACAGTCAGTCCATGCCAAAACACAGGCATGGGATTTCGCTGCAACTCATTGTGAATTCTTATCACACCCCAGAAAACCTCTAGGCCTTCATGACAGATTTCTACTTTAACTATGAGAAATTAGTCAAAAACTGCATGTAGAGCACTCACCTCTACATGTGTAAAGGTTCCTGATTATAGTATTTCCACAGAACATTAAATGGTCTTAATGACTCCAGGATTTATCTTGATTGTAGAAGAGATATTGGAGTTGGCAGAAGGTAGACACCTGGACTTTTGTCTCCTTAACCACTAGAGACACAATCTCTCAGTCCTCAGACCTGGTAAGGGAACAGAGTAGGAAGTTTATTCTAGACTGACATATCCAAACGAAACTTTAAAACAATTCATTTCATGAAAGTAGATGCTCATGAACTGCAGATTTGCAATCCACCTTCCTGCTGTCTAAATTATTCTCATAGCTGCTAATCCTTTCTCTGCAGGCCTTCTAAACTACTCCAACTGGATTCTAAAAACCTTGCCAGCTCTGTATAGTATCCTGATGGCTCGTCCTGCTGCTTCGATCTGCAGCAGCATGTGTCCACCTGCCAGCCCTGCTACAGGGCTTCAGGCTTTCATGATCCTATTCTGACAGTGGCCCTTCATTGTTCCCATCTCTTTGATGCTCTTTTTTCTAAGCTGTGCTTCAATAACATTTTGCTTGTCTCTCTTTCTCTCACTCACAGCGGGCAGCTTAGCAATATGCATAGTATGAATGCCCCTTTCATAAATACAGTGCCAGTTGGCCCACCTCACAGCTTCAAATTGGAAGGCTATCAGCATTCTGGCTGCTAATCTGCCAGTAGTTTTCCCATGGAGTAAGATGCTACCACACTGCTCTAGCAGCACATAAACATAGTAGAGCAATATTGAACGTTCAGTGTCATATCTTTATCATATCACATGGCAACACATTTTCTGGGTTACATGAGAAGGTAAAACAGGTAATACCTTAATTTATAAGTATCCCGCTGGTTAACAAATGCTGCTGGGGACTGATGCAAAAGAGGGAAAAAAAATAAGTGCAGAGTGAGAATATGACACTGAAAAGTCATTACTTTGCTGACAGATACAGTGATTATTATAACAGATGATACAAAATTGTTAAAAAGCAATAGTATTTGCATCTGTGTGAATGGCTTTTATTTAAACTTGAGGAAACCCAAAATCCTATTTCCTTTTAATTTCATTCCCTATGTTCCCACTTAAAGATTCTCACTGTTTGAGATATTACATAGCAATTTTTAGTGGTCTTAATTTAATTATTTCTTATCTGTGGATGATTTAAACATGCTGGTGTAGCTGGCATTAATTATTAAATGAAAGAGAAATGATCTGTAGATCAGGATATTCTCTTTGCTTTCAGTTATCTTATTTTTTTTATAATCTTGCCCAAAAACTTCCTCTCTTCTTTAGACTTTAAAAGGAAGTTCTTCTTACCTGAAAATTACCCTGAGACAAAGCAGGAATCAAAAAAAAGGACACAAACTTTATAATTAATACCATGCTTCACTAACAAATGTTTTGCTTGTCAACACCTGTCAGACTTGTAATATTTTCTTCTCAAGCATAGAAGGTACTACAGAAATGTCAAAACCTCATGGGAATGCAGAACAAAATCTATGAAAATACATGTTAAAACTTTATCTGATGCTTTGAGAATACCATGAAAATATCATGACTAAATACAGATACAGAAAACCCATGCATCTTTTTCTTATAAAAAATTTTAAATAAGTGATAATTTTTATATCATTTATACAAATAATTCCTCTTGCTTTGGTAAGGCTTAATTCACTCAACTGAAAATAAATATATACTTTCTTTGTGCTCATGGTATGGACTTTGCATTTTGAAGTTGTTTCTGATTTACTACTAAGTGACCTTCCTGCAGGTAGGGCTCCCAGAATGGCTTCATAGTGCAATGTGCTATTACTCCCTGTAGAAATGGTACTATCTGCAGCATCAATAAACTCTTGAGCAGATGTTCAATATCCAAACATAATGACCATTGGGGAGCCATAATAACTGCCTACAAATACATAAAAGAATGTTATAAGAGGATGGGGACCAATTATTCTCATTAGCCAACAAGGGCAGAATAAGAAAGTATTAGCATTCTTTTTAACCAGGAAATTTTAGCTTGATTTAAGAAAAACTTTAGCTGATAAAATAAGACTATAAAATTATAGAAAAGCTGCCAAAGGAATTGATGAAATTGTCATCATTTAGTATATTAAATATGGCCTTCTGATATGCCTATTTCAGACAAGCAAACACATGGTATAATCATTTTTAGCTATGAATCTTAGAAGAATTGTGTATCTTATTAATGAAATATATCTTGAGAGTCATCTTACTGTGGTTGACCAAAACAGCTACTTGTATCAGTTCCCAATGACAAAATATTAACCAAGAAAAGTCATATATATAGTGAATAAATAATAAAAAAAAATAAATTTTGTTGAGTTATCCAATTCTCTCCATGTGGATATTTGCAGCAGCTTGCTCTCAGATTTTAAACTTTACATTGTCAAATTTATTTGATAAATGGCAATACTTTTCCAAACTTCTCTTACATCTTTTTCTTTCATCATTTTTTCTCAGCTAGTTAGACTATTACAGAAAGAAAATTCTCCTTAAGCATATGAATAATCTTTCAGCATGTGTGTGCAATCTTGCAGAAAGCATATGATAGCTGTAATATATACTTTATTTCAAAACAGTATTTTAGGCATCTTATTTCCAAAACTGAAATAGCTTCCTTTCAGTCCCCATTGACTTTCAGCAGACTTCCTATCAGAATCTTCATCAAATATCTACAGCGTTTCAAGTTTGAAAAAAATCACTGCAACTGACTGCAAAAATAGCCTGAAAGAGAGAAATTCTTCTTTTGTTGAGATTAAAAAAAAAAAAAAAGGTTTATTCTTTAATTAGTAATAGCTTTGAATAGTTACTTAAAAAAAAAAAAAAAAAAAAGCATTACCTTCCTTGTCAGTAGTGATAAAAGTAAAAAGTTTGTGAGATCCCTTTTATGAGTTGAATCTATGACAGGAAAAATTGGTGAATTTTACCTACTGATAATAGTTTCAATAGGCCTGAATAGCTATACATTGCAATATTGTATTATGTTCTAGTTTCATTGCACTATTTATGAGGTAGATATACAGATTTCATGTTCTAATAAGGTCTGTTCCATTCTTGAGGTAGGCAGCTATGCTTTTTACTTCAGTAGATTAAGTTAAAATAGTATGTGCACTTCTGTCATTTGTAGCCATCATTACACATGGTTATGAGATTAAGTTTGCATGTGACTTGTGATATGCTATAGAATAAATCCCTTCAAGAAACCTGATCAGCAGCTTAGCTAAATAACATTAAAACTAAGAAGGCTCTGAAGAATATGGATCTGGTAGGATTTGAAGTATGTTTGCCAAATTATGTACTCTATGCCTTGATATTAAACATAAGGGATATCTCATTTGTATTTCAACAAGGGGAATTTTTGTAGATGGTTTATTAACATTCACTTATATGAAGACAGAAACTCAGACATTCAGGAATTAATTATACAGAATTTACACAGAATTATTGTTGAGACTGGAATAGACCTTTGGGATCATCAAGTCCAGCCTAAGACCTAACACCATGGCACCCAGCTAGACCATGTCTAAGTGCCACATCCAATCTTTCCTTAAACACCACTAGGGATGGTGACTCCACCACCTCCCTGGGCAGCCCATTCCAGTATCTAATAACCCTTTCTGTAAGGAAGTGCTTCCTAATATCCAACCTAAACCTCCCCTGGTGCAGCTTCAGGCCATGGCCTCTTGTTCTGTCACTGGCTACCTGGGAGAAGAGTCCAGAGCTGTAGAGAGTGATGAGGCCTCCCTTGATTCTTCTCTTCTTCAGGCTAAACAGCCCCAGCTCAGCCTCACCTCATAAGACTTTCTCTCCAGTCCCTTCACCAGTCTTGTCGCTCTCCTCTGGACCCTCCAGCACCTCAATATCCTTCTGGAAGTGCGGGGCCCAGAGCTGCACACAGTACTCGAGGTGAAGCCTCACCAGTGCCAGATACAGGGGGACAATCACATCTCTAGTCCTGCTGGCCACACTATTCATGATACAAGCCAAGATCCCATTGGCCTTCTGTGCCACTTGGGCACACTGCTGCCTCATCTTCAGCTGGTTGTCAACCAGTACTCCCAAGTCCCCCTGAACTGGGCCACTCTCCAGCCACTCATCTCCCAGTCTGTAGTGCTGCAGGGGGTTATTATGGCCAAAGTGCAGGACCCAGCACTTGGCCGTGTTGAACTTCATCCCATTGGCCTCAGCCCATCGACCCAGCCTGAACCAGGTCCCTCTGCAGCATCTCCCTGCCCTCCAGGAGATCAATAGTCTGCCCCAACTGAGTGTCATCTGCAAATTTACTAATCATAGACTCGATCCCCTCATGCAGGTCATCAATAAAGATGTTGAATAGAACTGGGCCCAGTACTGAACCCTGGGGTACATCACTAGTCACTGGACACCAACTGGATCTATCACCATTCACAACCACTGTCTGTGCCCTGTCACCCACCCAGATTTTAATCCAGCAAAGGGTGCACCTATTATATTGGGGCTATAGGCTAACTGTACAGGGCAATTGAAAAAGACTTAGTCTAGGTGGTCCTGCTCTGGCAGGGGGGTTGGACTAGATGATCTTCTAGGTCCCTTCCAATCCCTAACATTCTGTGATTGTGTGAAAAAGATTTGTAGTTTAACAAATAAAGTAGATTTTATCCTAGCAGACTACTTCAGTCATATCTTCAGGGGACACCTTAGTATTCTGAGTTTATTCTGAGGAATCACAGGTAGAAGTTTCTATTTTTAGTATGTTACATAGTACTTTCCTTTTTATTGAAGAAAGTTTGTTTAGCAGTTAACTGTAAACAGTTATTCGGGTATTTCTTATGACATGATTATTCTTTGTGGGGAATCATAGGACTACAAACCAGTGTAAGTTGTTCTTGGCATTTTCCAGGAAGGATAAACATAATAATAGTAAAAAAAAAAAAAAAAGTACCTAGATTTTCAGAAAATATATACAGTAATTTCCTTATACAGCAGAGATGATTGAACTGCTGCACTTAACACAAAGACCTAGAAACAGATCTCTATCCTTATGGAGATTCAATATGCAAAAAATTAAAAAAAAAAAAAAAAAAGAGAACATCTGCTACTTGAATTCCTTACTAATCTGCCAAGAAGAATGCTTGGGATTGTTTTTAGCAATAAGAAAAATACACAGTGAGTTGGAAGACACTGATAACACTTGAGCAGAACAGCTCTTCAGCACTCTGATGAGATGAGTTACTGTACAGATGGCTTCCATCATGTAAGTCTTTTCTGTTTATAGGGCTGCAGGTGGTAGAGTGGGAAACAGGGTAAGTGGAGGAAAGGTTAGGACTCCAAATCAATTGTAGCAGTTCAGCAACTAAAACCTGTCCCTGATAAATATACTAGATGTTTATCAGTACTGCCATCTACAGCTGTGTGAAAAAAGTTCACTGCAGAAACCAGAAATGGTGAAATCAAATCTTTAATTGTTAAAGAAGATTGTACATAGAAGGAAACCTAGACATCTTGTACTTTGTTATCTTAAGGCAGAGGATCCAGACACTGTGTTAATGAAGCACAAAAAGCTGGGGGAAAAAAAAATTAAAAAAGGAGAAATAAAATAATCTCTAAAATACTCAGATAATTTTGGCTGATTTTCATGCATAGTGCAAAGACTTCATAAGCATAAATACAGTAGTCAGGCCATCTTCCTCCTTGTAGCACAGCTGAAATTTGCATTCTCCTGATTCGGGACAATTTTGCTTCACCTATGGGCTAGTTATTTTATCTGTTATCCATCCATTTTAAAATACTTTGAAGTACACAGTAACCACAGGTTTTTTCACCGAGGCTTTAACTTCCCTGGGGTGATTTTAATCATTGAGGAAGTTAAGAGCACTGAGGAGGTATCACAAGGGCTAGGGACAGCCAGAGATCCACTGAAATAATTTTGTAATTGTCAGAATTTCAGGGAAAGGAGGGAAAGAGCCAAGGAGAAGCTCGGCTAAGCTTGAATTAATTAAAATGTCCCACTCAGTGGATGAAAAGGGAGGTGAATTTTTATGATCCCCTGGAAGAGGCTGTGCCTGTGCAGCAGAGTCTCAACAGTGACCCAGAGGAACAATACAAACCAATGTATTGATCTTGCCTACCAATAAATGGTGTGGATAAAGGTGTTTTGGCAGTTGAGATTATTTTCTTATCAGTTACTTTAAGGCACAATTAAGTATCAAGGAGAAAGGAAAAGACAGAGGGAGAGTAAGAAAGATCTCACCACCCTGGGTCCAGCAATGTCTCATGGGAATAATCAAAATCTTGAGTTCTTTGGTGGTGGGTGCACCAGATCAATATTTTACTGTCTCTTTATATTCTTGGGATATGGGTGACATATCTCTTCCTATTGTTAATTTATCCTCAAGGAGCCATGGGAGGATTTCAGAACCATTGAGGACTATTGAGAGCCATTGATACTACCTCCCTCCAGGCAGTCATTGCCCATTATCAAGTTCTGAGACATCAGTAAGCAGACTCCCATATCCACTTACTCCAAAAGATGCCAAGAATATGACAGGATCATGAAATTTTAACATACAGAAATATTATCCTATGACACTCCTGTTTAGGAATCTGGACATCTTCGTCTTAAATAAGGTTGAAATTTTCTTTCTTGCTTAATAACATGAAGTCCAGTAGCATAAGAACAGACAACTGCTGGTGACAATTCCCTGAGGAATATAGTTGCATCCAAAGCAGGCTGATACCCACATAAAATTCATTTTAGTCCTTAACTTCTGCCAGATCATCTTTAAGTGGACAAAGAAATAGCACCACTATCTGTTGACTCCAGCTCCTTGACTATTATTTTAGAAAATTGCCCAGGACCTTAGCAATCTGTAGATTACATCTAGTGATTCCATCTAGGCAAAAAGTGCAGGCAGAGGGTTGGGGCATGGTAAATGGGAATCCTCATCCTCATCCTGGTGAGATGTCTCTGGCATTAGCAGTCCTCAGTTCTTAGATGACATTGAATTATTACATTATAATAAAGTATCTTCCTTCTATTTTTGCCTTCTCCTTTTAATGGCATTCTTGGGACCATTGTTGTTATTCATCTCTGATCTGGTGGTAATCATATCAGTTTTCCAGATGGTGAGGTCACAGGAAGAACAAGGTCATAGTCATAATTTTTAAAAATAATGTAAAAGGGAATAAATAGTAAAGGAATAAATTAAGGAATTGCAAGTGTACCTCTGTAAAGGCACTTAAATGAGAAGAATGTGAATAATTCTTACATACCAGCCTAGGTCCATGGTCAGGATATACAGATTAAAACATATAATCGACTTACCACACATTAGACAGCTGTTTTAACTGACTTCATGGATACTTGACCCATTGCAAATAAGATAAAAACCATATATTTTAATTTTGGTGTTTTGTTTTGTTTTTTTTTTAAATAAATGTTGTTTACTTTGGGTAGTTTTACTGTTGCATTTGCCATGATATGAGAGCACACAGTGGGTTTGCTACACTGGTTTAGCTCCTACAGGGCACTTCAAGACATAGTAACTTCATGAAAGATTTGGGGCTTTACAGAGTTTGGAATTTTTTTCTTCTAATCAGTGTCTTCTCATCAGTGGTAATCATTCATCTGTGTTTACTTACTAGTTAGATGGTGTTCAGTTCCAAGAGCAAAAATCAAATATACCTGTTTGTTTTAAACACTATGGCTTTACATGTTCTTCTCTTTGTCTGCTTGTATTTTTGCACTGTTCAGATGATGTGAAGAGCTGTACTACATTAAGAACTCTGCCACCTTCAGTATACCTGGCACTGGAGCAATTTTTATGAAGTTTTGAGGATGGGTGCCTGTGTGAATTATTTTGAACCAAATACTCTTAAATATATTTTATGTCATTTCATAGTATTCTAGTGCACATGATATAAGTAGTATAGCTTTTGAAAAATTAAATTGAAATAATACTTTACTTTTGTTTTACATAGAGATTTCACAGATTAGGAAAACTCTAGTCTGAAATTCAGACTTTAAAATGATGTACTTAATAGCAAGGTTCAGTATATGATTTCAGTCTAGTCAAGCCAGTAGCTTAACATAACAATGTTATTATCAGGGAGCCACATCTGAAGCTCACATTTTTTCACTCCTTTGGCAATTCAGATTCTTTTATACTGGGTTTAAGGCAGTTCTTGCTCTTTGACTAGTTAGTTATTTGTACTAAGTTGAAGAGGAAAAAGATGAGAGACAACTTTTGATGTTTACAGTTGAAATGATAAAAAGTACTTTTCCCTTGTTGGACAATATTGCTTGCAGAGAGATGGAGCATCCAAAAGAAAAGCAAATGCACATGCAGAGGTCTAAACTCACTGTCACTGACAGGCTCTGAAAAGGTTACTCCTTACTGAATACCTGAACCCGATAAAAAGTCTGGTTCCCTGCAGACATGGAGGAGGTCATTAAAATTTCTCGAGCTGTTCCAAAATGCATAGTCCCAATTAAAGAAAAGTCTCTGTGTTCTTTTTCCCATGGGTGAGCTAATAAACCAGCAGCAAACCATACTGGTAGTGGAGACAGAAGGATGGTGAGGATTACCCCTGAAGAGAGTAAGGATATGGCATAACACCAAGGGACAACACTGGTGAGGAGCTGAGCTCTGAAATCTTTCTGGTACCTTCTCCTGTTGATGGTTGCAGTTTTAAGAGCTCATTCTACCTGGGAAATATGAACTGCCCACACTGTTAAACTTTATTAAATTTCCTTATCATTATTCTGTAGTTTGTAAATATTGCTGCTTTCTTTAGAGTTTATTTAAAGTTTTATACCATGAGTACGACTTGTATTAAAAATAAACAACCAATAAACCTCTTTCTATGGCAGAAGTTCAACAGATGAGACCAACAATCTCATTAAATTATATTACCATTCTTCAGAATATACGTACATAAAAAGAATATATATTCTTTTTCTTTTTAAGCCAAAAACCTCTATGAGCAAGAGACAAATAGCACAAAGGTGAGGGAAGTAATTTATGGTAAAGTATGGAGAATTCAAACTTCAACCACCTTCATTTTTTCTTTTTCTTACTAACTTTAGCAATTGTGTGAAGAATTACAGATCAGAAGTCTTCTGCCATACTTCTAGCCATTCATATGCCCTGTTCAATGACCCTTATTTAACAGAACCCCCAGACATTTCTAACTGTTTTATATATGTCCCAGAATGCATTGCCCTGCTTTCTCCCTGATCCCAAAAGTCTTTATCTTCTCTGATTTAAATAGGACAGATGGCCCAGAAGAGATTAACAGACCTCCTGAGACTTATTTCATAAAAACTGGGAGGTCTGTTATAGTTCAATAGTTATGTGATCTTTATTCTAAAAATGATATAATAGTTATGACTGGAACAGCTTGGACATTTCAGATTTTATTACCAATTAACCTTCAAAATCATGTAATGATTACAGACATAATAACTGACTTTTTTTTTCATAACACAGAATAATTTTACGGGTGTAAAATTAATTCATATCTTTAAAAAAGTTATTATTTTCTATTTCTTATTAAATGCAAACACTGTCAGTGTTACTTATCAGGATTACTAGAGATCCTATACCATCAGCTACCACTGCACAGCTAAGGGTGTCACTTCACTTCAGAATTACTTCAATTCACTGGTCCTGTGGTATACTACAAATAAAAAAATGAATTACTTGTTTAATATTCAGGATTCCCGTCCTATGAGATTACTTGTTAATATACAGTGAATTTGTACACATGATCAATGTTTCAGGTAAAAGCATTAGCAAAGCCAGACTGAAGAAACTGTTTCTTTAGATTGTAGGGGTTTTCTTGTTTGTTTATTAACTTTTATTTTGGTGTCTGGAGTGAGATATTTTCACTGTATCATTTTACATTGTAAGCAGCACTGAAAGAAAAGAAAAAGGTAGAAATTTACATTTACCATAGGAATGGATAATCTGCTAATAAAACACTATTTCCTCTAAAACAAATATATAGTTTTAGAAAGCAAACAACTTTATTGGGGGAACTTTTAAAGCAGTCATTACATTCAAATATGTCATTAACCACTTCTTAGGTTGAATAAGAAAGCAATGGTTCAACAGGAGAAAGAATCACAGAAATGAGGACTCTGCATTCACACTACAGGATAGGTCTTTGTATCACCAAAGCATCTCTGAAGTGGGAAATAAAATAGAGAACAAATGAGACATGAGATTGTTTTTTGTTACAGCAGACCAGAAATCTCTTCCTTATAATATATGATGGTAAAATAGTGCTTGTCAGTATCTAAGTGATGTGTTCCTGAACCCCGTGCCAGAATCCAGCTCCTGAACACAGCTCCCCTCTGCTGCAGGGCCCAGTCTGGGCCTCTCCCTGTGCCAACTCCACAGCATCAGTGACAGTGACGTAATTACCATCAGGGGGGTTGGGTTCAGTACTGGTTTTGGACATATTTGTATATATTTCATTATTATTATTTTCATTTTCATTAAAATTGTTCTAGTTTCCTTTTCTAATCATTAAGTGTCTCTCCCTTAATCCTTTTTCTCTTCCCTTTGGGGAGGGAGGGGGTTTTCAGGCAGTTTGAATCACATAGGAAAAAATACAGGAAACAAAAGGTTCAGTTCTTCCAAGCATTATTTCACCCTGATGCTTCTGATGCTCCCAAATTACTTTTGCCAGTTGATGACACAGTTTTTTTTCTGACAAAGCAAACTGATTTTTAAAAAATTCTGTTGAGTTCTTCCTGTTGTACAGACTGCTGATGAACAAAACAGGACAAAATAGCTAATGCAAGAACATATTCAAACAAATTTCCATTTGAGCAGGTTTGAATAGAAAGGTAGGAGGCTAGGGTATGGGAAAGGAGGGGTAGTTGGCCTGGCATTGTAAGTTGGAATTTTGAGAGCTAGTAATTTTTGAATGTCATGTGGATTAGTGGTAGTTATTCAGGAACTGTTGTATCTCTTTGTATTCATCAGTGAGTGGAGTGTGTTAAGGTGGTGTTTCTATAGCAACTCCTTCCCACAGCAGTGTACTAAGAACTTCTAATGCATGTACATAAGGCAATTTTTAAAAACTTGTAACCAATCATTTGGGCATAATACTAGTGCCTTAAAGATTAAATGGTCAGAAACTTCAGACACTGAAGCAATTAAAGGGTGGGTGGTATCTGAAATAAAATTTACTCCAGTATTGCTCTTCAGTTCCCCTTAGCACATTTTATTGAGTTACAGTGGAATCCATTCAAGAAAGTGTTAAGTAATTTATGATTAATATGAAACAATTGTTTAGAGTTAAGAAAAGGGACCTTTGACCATTATAACCTGGTGCCAGAAGCATTCCAGTGACCTATTATAGGATGTTTAGCTGGAAAAAAAACCTTCACTCTAGAGGATAATTAAACATGTATACCCTTTTCAGATGTTCATTTCTTTAACTTCTTGTTATGTGGGTGAATATATACCAAAGTCTTTCCAGTGGATCCCTCTTCATCCTCTCAAGATTGTCTATTAAATTAAATTTTGGTGAACACACTCATCCATGTCCATATGTGAGGATATGGAAAGTCTCATTTTACCTCAACCCATTTCCATTGTGAATGAGTGATGAAGAGAAAAACTCCCTCTCAATAGGATATGTTTAAAAAGATACTTTTTTTTTTTTCTTTTTACATATTGGTTTCATTGTGTGTTTCTCTCTAGTGCTCTATATTGGCTGTCTGTCAAGGTTGTATGCACTGAATTTCAAATATTACTCATATCCTTTCCTAAATGGCTCATTAGAGAATTTTAGATAAAATCCTTCATTACCACAAGGACTGCAGCAATGTCTGCATCTGTATGTAAGCAGGTGACCACAACTTCACAGAATTTAAGTGACAAGATATCACTACTATCCTTGTCAAGAGAACAAAACCCCCATAAAATCCAATTGAGTACATTTAGAAATTTTCCTATGGGAAAGACTACAAATCTGTGTTAAATATTTAATCAGTAATACAAATGAGATAACAAAAAAAAATTTATACTTTCCTGCATTTGTATGCTAAGTTTTAATCTAGCACTGGAAGTCAAATGAATGCTTGTTTGAGATAAACAAGTTACTACTTGGAATTGGTCAGTTGACTTAGAAGAACATGAGTTACTATTTTGACTGTAAAATTGTAATGGGAATCCCAGGATGGTATTCTAAGTCACAGAACTATATAAGTCAAACAGAGTTTTGTACATCTATATTTCCCTTCTGGGTCCTCTTCTGTAAACAAATATCCTGCTTTTTCTTAATAGATAGTCACGGCTATTATCTCAAGACTATCTATCCTATTGTGAACTAATAATTATTATCTGTGTGAATCAGCAGTGATTTCTTGTACAAAGATTTCAATATTTGTCTATTAAAAATATTAGCTGTATGTAGATCATATGAACAATGAGAGACAGCATGATTTATTAGATATAGGACAGAGAAGTGGAACTTGATGAAGGAATTTAAAAGGTATTTATGGAAAGAAAATTTTATTAACATTTCTGCTCCTGCAAATATGTATATGTATGACTAACTTTATAAATGCCTTCACTGAAACAACTGCCCCAATGCTTCATCAATTAACTCTTCAACTTCAGACTTGCATGTGTTTGTAGTATTAGAATCACTATAGTATGTACAATGAAATCACTCCTAAAATTTGCAATGTCCTTTTCTAAAGCAAAACATTTCTGCAAGTGTTGGGTGTATATTTAGGGTCTAGTGCTTTTATTTCTTTCTCTTAATTTGAAATGGTCAGAAACTAAAACCTCAGTGCTGATCTGGATGTCTCTTGTTTATATTTTTTAGGAAATGCAATGAAGTAGAGATTAAACAATTGGAATGTGTTTCCATGGAATTTACATAGCAGAGATTAGATGCTCCAGAAAACAGTGGAGCTGCTTCTTTTAAAGCCAAAAGAGGGTTGGCAGCTGTGTCAGAAAGGTGATTGTTTAAGTGATCTTGGAGTTCTTGAAAACTTCCTGCATATTGTATTTAAGGGAAAGAATTTACTTTCTCTACAGGACATAGAACATTGATGCTTTTCCATTTGACTGAAGACACATTTCCTCTTATCTAACATAAACATGAATGATAAAAGTGCAGATGATATTTAAAAAATGAAACTTTTTCATAAATATTTAACTTTGCATANCCCCTCCTTCCCCTCCAACCAGAGGGGCTGCTTGCTTTTCCTGCCTTCTAAAGGGTCATTTGTTCTCCTGCTTTTGGCTGGGGTAGAATTAATTTTCTTCCCAGTAGCTGGTACAGTGCTGTGTTGTGGATTTAGGGTGCGAATCATGTCGATAACATGCTGATGTTTTAGTTGTTACTAAGCAGTCTTTGTACTATGTCCAATATTTTTCAGCTTCTCATAGTCTGCCAGCAGAGACTGAGGGTGCACAAGAAGCTGGGAGAAGACACATCCAGGACAGCTGTTCCAAATAAGCCAAAGAGGTATATTCCATACCATAGCACATCATGCCCAGTAGCTGAACTGGGGAGAGTTGGTCAGGGGACACTTGTGTCTGGGCATGGGTCAGCAGGTGGTGAGCAATCATTGTGCATCACTTGTTTTGTATATACTATTATTGTGATTATTATTTTTCCCTTCCTTTTCTGTCCTATTAAACTGTCTATCTCAACCCACAAGTTTTCCTTTTTTTCCTCCCTGATTGTCTCCCCCATCCCACTGAGTGAGCTGCTGTGTGGTGCTTAATGGCCAGCTGGGGTGAAACCATCACATCTGCAAAGGGTTTTACGGAGCTTGAAAAGGTTACTGTGTATGTCTGAGCTGATTCAGGGTGGCTGTGGCAGGAACAAAGTACAGGGAGCCCTGGGCTGATCCGGTTCTTCCTTCGCCCACCTTCCCACAAGGGATACTGTCCCATCCAGGGCATCTGTCTGCAGACTGACAGCTCAGTTGTAGCTGCTTCAACTGCTGTTTATCTCCGTGTATTTTCATTCCCAGCCCATTAGATGCTCCACCAGCCACTGCATTCTCATGTAATCACCTCATCTCAGATAGGTAAAGACAAATAGCAGCAGGTACTGGTGGAACAAGGTGAGTCCTGGGGGATTTGGTCAAACTATGATGTGTTGGTTTGGGGTTTTTTTTGTGTCTTTGAAATGAATTTTATAAGTTCTCTGGCATATAAATGCCTTAAATCAGGCTTCCTGGACAGAGTTCATATGGTTAAAATGCAAATCATCAGCTTCTAGTTCAATATTCTATATAAAGCAAGGGAATGGAGCTGTGTTTGATGAGGAGTGAGGGTACAGCCTGGTTTGGGGGCTAATAGCTAGTGCAGCATTTATTGGGAGAAGAGCAGACTCCTGTTGAACAAGAGCTGGAGTGGGCAGAAAAGTGGTGGGTGCAGTAGTGGGGTATATTTGTGTGTGGTAGGCAGGGAGAAGTGTCATCCTGGAAGGCAGTTGGTGAGAGCAGCTGGGTGTGTGCTGGACTGGTGGTGGGATGTGTAGACTTCTGGGGGAAAGGGTGAGTTTGTCTATGACCAAGTTATTCTCATGTGTGCACCTGCTGAAGGAGAGCACACACCTGTAATTTCTGCCATGGTCAAAGGTCTCCCATAGCTAAAAAAAAAAATAAAATAGTCATAAATTAATAATATTCAGATATAGATCATGTGTAACAACTTCCCATTAACTGAGATCACCAGATGTAATGTCCCAAATTTATGTCTAAGGGACATTACCTTCACAGGATATATCTGTTTTGCTGTATTTGTTCCCTCTCCCTTCTTGGATGCACCTAGCTGTAATCAGATGGTGCTCTATTGTGGTCTAGAGCTGTGATGCTGGATGAGCTCAGCTGTTGTGACAGGTGAATGGAGATATAAATGGTGCTGAAGTTACTTTCAACATAAGCTCTTTATTGTATAGTTATAATTGTGGTGTAGCTGGGTAACAAGGCCGTGCCTGTGTTCACACCTAGTGCTCTCAAGTCATTAACTCCTTGGGTGATCCAGAAACTCCCCATGTAGACATCTGTGTGGAGGAGATAATGGATCAATTTAGACAATAGACCAAGTTGAGACAGTAATTGACCAAACTCCTATCCACCCTCTCAATTAAGGTTTTGNTCTTGTTTATATTTTTTAGGAAATGCAATGAAGTAGAGATTAAACAATTGGAATGTGTTTCCATGGAATTTACATAGCAGAGATTAGATGCTCCAGAAAACAGTGGAGCTGCTTCTTTTAAAGCCAAAAGAGGGTTGGCAGCTGTGTCAGAAAGGTGATTGTTTAAGTGATCTTGGAGTTCTTGAAAACTTCCTGCATATTGTATTTAAGGGAAAGAATTTACTTTCTCTACAGGACATAGAACATTGATGCTTTTCCATTTGACTGAAGACACATTTCCTCTTATCTAACATAAACATGAATGATAAAAGTGCAGATGATATTTAAAAAATGAAACTTTTTCATAAATATTTAACTTTGCATAGATTATTGTTAAGCTTAAAGCCATATGCATTTACTAGGGGGTAGGGAAATAAGTCTAGAGTGGTAAATTAAATTGATGCTGCTTTTATGACTACAGCTCTACTAGATCTTATCTTTCCCATGTAGAAAACAACAATGGAAATATCCAATCTGTGCCCTCTAAGATTACAAGGATAAAACTTCCTTAGTTCAATGACTGACATGTTCATCTAAACGCTTTTTCTTCCACTGTATGAAAAAAATCACTATCCTCTATACACAAAAGTGAGAGACAGCCCTTGCTGTTCTTAAAACACATAGTATTAATGCAACTACTTTCCTTTTGCAAAGATTACTTATTATGTATGTTCTTCATCTTTTGCCTTGAGAAACACAGACCTCCATTCTAATGGTGACTGTATATTACAGCAGTGGTTGATAAGTATGTCAGCCTGGATTTGAATTTGGCTGAATTTGGCTTTCCTTTGGATTTTCAAAAGTATATCCAAACCTATGGAGATTGTGCTAGCTCCAATTTTTTGGGACACATACTAGCTGGTTATTTAAGTATTGGACCCAAGGGACAATCTTTTCTATTTAACAGGACAAATATAGCTGTTGATTTTACATAATTATATTTATCTCTCAGGAAAGATTTAATTGCTATTACTTTCTTCTTTCCACTCAAAAACTGATGGGAACATCCAATGTTGAACCTTAGCTCAATTAAAATTGCATGCTTAAAGAAATTTCATATTAATATCTGATTCTACTAGAGCCAAAAGAATTTCATACTTACTGCAGTTTGGTCATATGCTCATGTTGAGCTCCTAAGGCTATCTCAGGTAGACGTTGGATCACTTAACAGTATGTCAATTGAGAAATCCCTCCACTAAGGTCATAGGTCTCACATTAGTTCATTTAAGGCCAGCATACTGTAAAAGTAGTTGAATTAAGATTACCTCAGTTACGGTTTTCTGTGTTAAAGCTGTTCTAGTTAATGCTCTAGAGTCTTTTTCTTCCCTGCAGGACATAAACTGCCTCTATTAATGTCAATGGAAATAGCTGATATTCTGCAGGGAGGAATAAGGCCTTAAGATTAAGAAGTCTGCATTAAAGACATCTCAGTTAAGATGCTTTTCTTTCAGAAATACCTGTTAAAACCATCTGCTAGAGTGATTTAGGAACACTGAAGTGCCAAATCACATGTTTGTAGTAACTGCTAAAATATAGGAAAAGCACATCAACAGTTGTGAGGCAGTGATTTAACACTGGGAGACTGGTTTCATTTTCTTGCTTCTTTTTTTCTTCTCTTAACATTGATGCTGATGCTTTTATAAGCTAGATGACAAAACACAAAAATAAAATAGTCATAAATTAATAATATTCAGATATAGATCATGTGTAACAACTTCCCATTAACTGAGATCACCAGATGTAATGTCCCAAATTTATGTCTAAGGAACATTACCTTCACAGGATATATCTGTTTTGCTGTATTTGTTCCCTCTCCCTTCTTGGATGCACCTAGCTGTAATCAGATGGTGCTCTATTGTGGTCTAGAGCTGTGATGCTGGATGAGCTCAGCTGTTGTGACAGGTGAATGGAGATATAAATGGTGCTGAAGTTACTTTCAACATAAGCTCTTTATTGTATAGTTATAATTGTGGTGTAGCTGGGTAACAAGGCCGTGCCTGTGTTCACACCTAGTGCTCTCAAGTCATTAACTCCTTGGGTGATCCAGAAACTCCCCATGTAGACATCTGTGTGGAGGAGATAATGGACCAATTTAGACAATAGACCAAGTTGAGACAGTAATTGACCAAACTCCTATCCACCCTCTCAATTAAGGTTTTGACTAATTGGTTCAGAGGATCTCCTGGTGGAAATATCAGACTGCTCTGAAGTTTTCCCTCATGAAACCTTGCAGGGCCTAGACCAATTTCTATGCTTAAATATGTTGATTAACATCCTGGGTGGAGAAACTTGCTATCTCAGAGATTCTCAGGAGGTTCCTGTTGCAAAACTGATCAAATTCTAAACAGAGAAATCCAATGGGACAGTCTTTTGTAGTCAGTTAAGAGAATTAGGAGATATTTTGTCTGTAACTTGAAATAATCCAGTGCAGTGGAACTTGCAAATGATGGAGGTGTCACACAGGACCAGTGCCAGGTGAAGTGTAAAATATGAGTAAAACAGCAGGTCGAGGAGTCTTAGCTGATTCAGCTGAACACATTCATGTAAGGACCCTTGCAGTGGAGATGACTGTCTTTGTCTGGACATCCACCAACTATTCTGTCCAAGAGGACTGATTTCCCACACAAGCATTACTGTATGCCAAGATCCCAGTGAATATAGATTTTAGAAATTGCTGTCTGTGAGTGTCTATGAAAAAGAATTATCAAAATCTATGGAAACATAATCATCAAAAAGTTACTTGCTTAGTCTAAACTCAGAGGAAGTAGTGTCACATCCACAGCATGATTTATACCACCTACCATTTAGATAGTTAAAAATGTGTAGTTCTTCTCTAAAACTAAGAGTGCTATACTAATTATACTGAGGTGCAGGTGTGCTAAGGGCACTCAGGTTCACAATTCTCACTCAGGATGCTGTCTCCTGCATCCTGTGATACAGCTGTGATTACACAGCTGCAAACCTCTTTCCTCCACCATCACCCTTTTCCCTCAATTCCATCTATATCAGGGCTGGAAACATGTCCTTGATTTTACTCAGATTCTAGAAAAATGGCTCACCCAATAACTTTTAGTCCAAACACTGTTAATTTAAATACACAACTTAGAGAGTAATTTACAGTGGGAAAACATGGAAACCTTATTGCACTGTGTTAGCTGACCAATCCTGCAAAATAAAGAGGAAAGAAAGGTACTTAGTTAAAAGAAGAACCTTCAATTGTAGTTTAATAATTTTAAAGTTGCTACTGTAGTAACATTCTAAGTTATTGGGTCCTGTGTCCATGCCAGATCCTCCCTTGTGACAGCACAACTTTGTAGTGGTGAAAAGATCTGAGAATGATCCTGATGAAAACTCACATAGCAGAAAGTTATTTTTCAGCTCCATCAGTTCTCCTGTGTGGTTCATTGCACAGTGGTAGAGTGAGGAAGGAAATTCAAGAGTTTTAGAAGACCATTATATGGACTCCATGGTTCTCTAATAGTACACAAATAAGATAATACATTAAACTGCTCTTGTCTGAATCTTGAGATTCAGACTGATGACAAATGGATTATGATCAGTTTAAGTGATTCATCTTCACTCACTGACTCAAAATCTTAATTGCAAAAGCAACTCAGAGTGTTTCCTATAAACTGCAAAAGATGCTTCTTTTAAAATCCTCAAAGCTAGTACTGGAAATGAAATTGTAAAAATATCTAGTTTTGAAACACTGTAATTAAGAAAATGTCAGAAAATTTATTAT
>VYZU01021600.1:0-32315 GCA_013401355.1 Ceyx cyanopectus | reverse complement strand
TCCACCCTAATGGCCAAGGCTGCAGAATAACCACCAGAGACATTCATTTTCCCAGGAGCTGAAAGAGCTTCCTTTAAAAGAGAGAAGAAATCACCCAGTGATATGGAAGCAAGAGGGCAAAGCTGCTTATCTCTGAGCCCTGGGCTTGCTGTGCACACTCTCCTGGACACTGCCTGTCTCCCAGGATGAGAAAGGGTTGATTGTGAGAAATAATATTGATTTTAACACTCGAGAGCTTGCTCACACAAACACACACCAGTGTGGAGAACCCAGATGCAATTTATCATGCCCGTTGCTGCTGGATCCCTTGTTCCTGCTGGAAAACAAACCAGCTTTTCCACCTGAGGTGAGCACCAGCTGGAGACAGACTGTCCAGGCTCTGCCAGCTTCTTGCTCCTCTTTGTGAGCCCCCTGCCCATGCCCAGAGCCACCTCCTCAGCACTGCACCCAGGGCAACTGGAGTGTTCCAAGGAGAGAAACCCCAAAGTTCCTCCTATTTCCCAGCAGGGTCGTGCCTGACTGTGGCCAAAGCTTCCATCACCTCACAAATCCCACCTCCCACCTCCTCCAGCTGTTCCCTCCCAGGTATGGAGGGATAGATGTTGCCTGTGCTGCACAGGAGAGTTTGACACCCTGCTTGCTCCTACCCACGCTGGGTCAGTCCTCCTGGCTCTCCTTTCCCTACTGGTGCACCCAAATGAAGCAAATCTGAGAGATGGGCTAAGCAGCATCTCCTCCCTCTCTGCACCCTCAGCACCTCTGATGGGTCGTGTTGGTCTCAGGACACCCCCTCAGACCACACAGCAACTCCCCCTCCTTGTCCCCCCCCCCGGCACGTTCACCCCTCACGTGGATTTTCCTACTCAACTTTCCAGTCAAAGGACATTTTCTGGCTGCAGCTTGGAAACAAACCCAGTCTTGTTCTCTAGCCTGCTAACACATAATGGCAAGGGTTCACGGGGAAAGGGCAGGGGATGGAAGAAGTCCAGAGGGCACCAGAGGGCTGGAAAACCTTCGTTGCCCAGCTCCCTGCCCTGGCACACACCCGGCTGGAGGGAGCCTCCTTCAGCACAGCAGAATGAACACCACATTCCAGATGGCTGCACTGAGGACACACAACAAACCAGCTCCTTCTTTCAATTGTAGAATCATGGAATTATCTTGATTAGAAAAGATCTTTATCATTGAGTCCAAGCATTAACCCTGCCAGGGCACCACTAAGCCATGGGCACATCAGACAGAGAGGACCTACCTGTTCACAGAGAGCAGCAGCTGGTCCAGGCAAGCTTTGATCTTGTTTTGTGCTTCTAGGTGGGTCATGTTCTCAGTGCTCTCTCCATTAATTGCCAGAATAATATCTCCTGGGCACAGGTTTGCCATGGCTGCTTTGCTGCCAGGGTTAATCTGGGCAGGGAAAAAAGAAAAGGGTTACTTAGAATGCTTATTAAAAAAAAATAAAATACAGTTTCCTGGAATAAGCAGCAGAGAAGGGGAATAATATTTCTGGAGAGGATGTGTTTCACTTCCACCAACTGCATCTAGCAGAGGTCAGATGCCAGAGCCAGTTCTCTGAGGGCCACCCCCTGGAACAAAGCTCTTTTAAAGAGATTTCTGCCAGCCTCAGTCCTCTCTTCAGGTTTCTCCCTTTCCAAAGATGCTCTACACTCCCCTGTGGCTTGCAGCCCACAGATTCAGCCCCCAAAGAGCACCCAAAGGCATCACACAGCTTGTTGGCTCTCCACAAAGTCTTCCCTTCTGGTTCTGTGGGAGAGCCAGAACCTTTTAAAACTCACAACATCTTTCCTGTAGGACTAATGACAGGTCCAGGTACAGTTTGTGGTCAGCCAGCCCAGAAAACAGCTTCTCCAGAAATTCCCTTTCACTGGCATCACCCCAAAGGTGCCTTTAATTTTTGCAGCAATATAAAATGCTGCAAGGCACAGGCAGGCCAGGTAAATGTGTCTGTTTAAACTCTTAATAGCTACCTGCTTGCCCTCTCATTTCCTCCTCAGGCATTCAGAGGATCCCTTCAATGCTCCATTAACCAACCATGGGGTTCATCAGGTGAGAGAGTCTGACTCCTGGTTATTCAATCTCACTGCAATGAGAGTGTCAAGGGGCTTGGGTTCAGTTCAGTCTTGGTTTACAGGGGTCTAATCCTGCTTTACAGGGGTCTAATCCCTCATCTCAGGCCACGGGTCTCTGCTCCATCCCACCCTCCTTGCAAGACCCCAGCAGTGGGACCCCTGCCCTGTCCTCCACCTCCCCTTGGCCGTGGCTGCCAACCAGCTGCTAACCAACCAAGCAAGGTTCCTCTGCCCCTTGGAGACCCAAGTGGTGCCCACCTGCCCCGTGGTGCCCACAAACCTCCAAACACCATAAGCCCCCATTAAGCAGGAGGCTTGCAGGAAGCTGTTTTCACCTTGATTTGCTCTCTCCAGGACTATTTTTCACAGGGCATGTGAAGAAAACTGGTTTGTGCCACCAAAGCCCTTGGTGGATCACGCTGGGGCTGCTCCCAGGCTGGCAGAGCAGCTGGCAGCTGGCAGAACAAGGGGCTGCTTCACTGCTCCCCATGATGCCACAGCCACCAGAACGTGAAGCTGCTGGAGTCTGAGGAGCTCCAAACCACTTTGTACATTTAAGTCGAACTGGCAGCCTGAATTAAGGCTTTTGTTGCCTTGTCAGAGTAAATCAGCATTTGCCATTTGCTCTTCAATGGTTTCAGCCTGGCTGCTCTGCTCTAAAAAAACCTCCCTGGCCAACTCCTCCTCCCCTGGGACTCAGAGCAAACAACAGGAGGGATTTCTGAACCCAGCCAAGCTCTGGCACGAGGGCAGGTTGCTTTTTCTCCTGGCACACACCAGACCCATCAGGTTTTGTGAGCTCCTGCAAGAAGACAGGGCATCCCCAGAGCATCAGGGTCCTTCCACAGCCACAGAGCTGCCAGAACCACCTGAAACTCAACCAGAAGTTCAACCAGCACCTCCAAGGAAGCATCTCCATGCACTTGCCTGGTGTCCTCTGCTTCCCTCAGTGGCTGCCAGGGGGCTTTGGGACTAAGAGTTGACCCAGGACAGCTGTATTTTGTCCTTGTCTACTCAGTGCTGTCTAGATGTCCAACAGATTTTTCTCCCTGCACTGATCTTAGCCAGATTGGAGCTTCCTTGGAGGATAAGCTGCTCATAAATGGGGCTCTTAGCTGCTCCTTATTTTTAGATCCTGGTTTATTTCAAATTATTTTGGCAGGATCTTCATATTAGCATTTTATGCTAGCTGGGGAGATGACCCAGGGCTCGAAATGGAGCTGCACTCCCAGAACTCATTAGGTTGAGATGCAACACCAGTGTCACAGCAGCTTGAGAAGCAGTATTGCAGTGTCCATCACACCCAAAGGATTTATTTTAGTGAATAGTGCTTAAAAATCAGGCAAACCCAGTTCTCAGTGCTACGCCAGGCACACCACAGAAATCCCCATGCAAGGCTCCTACCAGAATCTCCACAAAAACAAGGATTACATTTAAAATACAGTCATTTTGACCCTCTGGTGTGACATGGAACTGACCAAACCCACGAGGAAGGAGCAGGAGGGATCTGGGTGTCTTGTTCAGGCACCTGTCAAGCTACAAGGAACCAGCACCCACACCCAGTAGCAACCAGTTCAACCCAGAAAGCTCCTTAACCAGCATTTTGGCCTCTACAAAAAACAGATTCTGCCCAACGAGCTGCTGAGCACCTCTGAACAAACACAATAAACAAGTGGGGTTCTGCTCAGCTGATAAATCTTGGTTTTCATATGAAAAATAGGAAAAATATTTCATATAAAAAAAGTCTGAGTTGGGGCTGTTCAGCCTGCAGAAGGTTCTGGGAGAGTTTCTTGGGCCTTTTCAGGACTTCAAGGGCCTGTCAGAAAGATGGGGACAGAGTTTAGAGCAGGGTCTGTTGGGACAGGACAAGGGGTGATGGTTTCAACTAAAAGAAAGACTTAGACTAGAGAGAAAGGGGAGATTTTTGATGCTGAAGGTGGCCAATGGGTCCTGTTCTCAGGGTGAAACCAACCTCAGTCCACATTCAGAGCGGTCAAGTGGCTCCCAGAGCCAAACCCTCAACAAACACCTCAGGAACTGAACTGTAAATATTTTTATTACCTTGCCATTGTTTATTTTATAAAATAAACACGAGAATTTTATTTTATAAAATAAATTTTATANTTATAAAATAAATTTTATAATTTATATATTTTATAAAATAAAAATGAGAATCCTGCCTCACCTGGAAACACTGAGCTTCCCAAAGCCACAGCTTCCCACAGCACTGATGTGAACTCCCAGCCACCCATTAACCCACACTGCTAATTGCCCTGCACTTGAAGATATTTCCCCACCAATGCAAATCCAAAAGCCAGCTGGATGGGGACCTGGGGTGATGCTCCACGAGACAGCCTGCCAAGCCTCCCATGAGAGGAGAAAAGAGCTTCTCTGTGCCCCTCCCTGCCACCCAGCCTCTCCCCTTGTGCCAACCCTGGTGCCCAGCAGGTTTTTCAGCACAGCCTGGGGTGCAAGTTCAGCAAAACAAACTGGGAATCCATCAAAGCAACTCAGAGCTACAGGACCCCCTGGCACAAGGGCAGGGATGGAGTTTCGGTGGCAAACTCTTCATGAGGTGATGAAACAGATGCCACACATGATGCTAGGTGTGCTGGAGCAGCAAAACAAGGTCATTGTGCTTTCCTACTGGAGGAGGATGCTCCTGGGCTCCCCAGAGCCTGGAAATACTGGGGTCACAGGCTCTCCAGCCTCCCCCCCCTTGCCCTGCTGGGACCTCCCCTTTGGCTGTGCCTGTGTTTTGTTTCTTGCAGTAGTTTCTGTTTATAAACACTGTTATGCATCTGCAGTTGTTGAAGAGAAACAAAGCAGCAGCTGCTTATTTATTTTTTGTGTGTGTGTGTGGAGGGGTTAAATGTGGAACATCCCTCTTGGCTGGGTTTCATTCTGGGTCTAGAGCACTAGAAGTGACAGGAGCTGCTGCTGCTGCTGCTGCTCTGCTGCACGTGTGTGGTTGTGCTGGGCAAAGTCCAGCACAGTGTGCTTCTTTGGGCATAAAAGGAGCTGGGAAAGTGCCAGTGACCTCCCCAGCACCCTGACTGGTCCTGCAACTATTCTCTGCTCTGTTCCTTCAACTGGGTGATGGGCAGTGGGTACATATCTCTTGACAGGACAAGAGGAACCAGCCTCAAGCTGCCCCAGGGGAGGTTGAGGTTGGAGCTGAGGGACAATTTCTCCCCCCCCAGGGTTGTCCAGGGCTGGCCCAGGGTGGGGTGGAGTCCCTGTGACCCCTGGAGGGGTTTCCAAGCCCTGGAGCTGTGGTGCTGAGGGCCATGGGGCAGTGGTGCCCTGGTTAATGACTGCACTCAATGATCTGGAAGATCTCTTCCAACCAAAATGATTCTGATTCCAGGCTCATCCAGTGAGTTTTATCTGCACAGTTACAAACCATTTTGGTTAAATCAGTTTTTCCAACTACTTTCCCCAAGGTCCCCACCCACTTTTCCTCCCCTCCAAGCCTCCGGCAGCCCCCTCCCCAACTAAGTGGGTTCTCTGATGCTATGGAACAGCTTGGGGGAAAAAAAATTCCCCTGCAGCCAACAGCAGCTGCCTTATCTGGCCATGGAGCCTCCCCAGGATTTACTGAGTGCTGGCATCTGCCATCAGGCCAATAAAACAAAGCTCATGAAGACAACTGATGCTCTAAGCCAGCCTGGGCTGGAAGCTGCACAAGCTCATTTAATAATAAGCAAGATCATTTGTAGCTCTCAAGAGGAGTTTACTCCTGAAATACACAGAACATTCCATGCTCCCTTCCCCCGAGACCAAGTGCAGGATGGTGCCCAGGGCAGTCCACACAGAGCAGGTCTTTTGGGGTGGGAGGGCAAAGCATCCCACACATCCCACTGCCCAGGCAGGGACAACCCTGCCCCACGGGGACAGCTCTGCTCAAGTCATCTCCAGAGTTGGGCCAACACCTCAAGCTGAAGCAATCAATGATTTGGGGAAAGGTTAACCTCTTAGAATAACTTCATACCCATCCCCCCCTTTTTTTTTTATATCTATATATTTATTATTTTTTAATTTAAACTCTTTTTTTTCCAGCAACCTGCCCATGCTAGCACCCCAGGACTATGGATGTGGCTCCTCCTCACTGCACAGCCCATTGGAAAGAAAAACTTGGTATTTATTCTCCCAACAACTCTGACTCAAAATTAAACATAAAAGACTTATTTGGGCCAACACCTACCCAATAAGGACACTTTCCTCACTCCCAGGGCTCCCTCATGTTCAAATAAAGAGGTGCCACTGTGCCAAGCCACGGGATGAAGCCACCCCCCCCAGATTAACTGGGTAAAGGGCACAACCCCCCCCCCAGACCACACTGCTCTGCTCTTCCATCAATGGCAGCTTGTTACAGGCAAGTCAGGGGAAATTTTCTGTTCTGCAAGTGTGATCAAAAGGGCCTGATTAGAGCCTTCAACAGGCTCTGCAGATAGCGTGGCAAAATTCTCAGCTTTCCAACAAAAGCAGCCTGTTCTGGTGCCTGGAAGCTCACTGGGAGGGGGCAGAAGATCACACAGCAGAGCTTTGCAACCAGGAAGAACCAAGGGGGAAAGGACAAACTAATGGAGATCAATCCCCCAAATCCTTGAAGAATTCCTTCCAGGGATGCTCCTCAGCTTTGCCTGGGGGCTGCCACACCATTCCTCCCCCCTCCATCTGCATTTTCCTAATTGCTTCTAGAAAAATCTGACATTTGGAGGTGTCACTCAGGTGTGCTGCTCCTGTTTATGCAACCAGGAGGCATTGCACTGCTGCTGAAATCCAGCAGCTTAAGAGCTTAGAAGGGGAAGAAGAGGAGTGTGTTATAAAAGGCAATGCACTTGAAAATCCCTTCCAATCCAAGTCCAGCTCCAAATTTGGAATCAGGTCTGGAGTGCAGCTCAAAGGCTGAGGTCTGTAGTGAGAGGAGGGTGAAAACCAGTGGAATCAGGTATGAATTTTGAGGGCACTGACCACCTAACCTCAAAGCACCAATGGAGGAAGACACAGGTTGTTCAGAATTGGCTTCTTTGGCCAAAATCTTTCCCTGCTCAGCACCAGGGCACCCAGAACTGCAGCAGCATGTGGACCAGAAGCCACAGTGCCCACTGTGTTCATCATCACCAGGAGCCCTCCTGCCTCTTCCTCCAAAGGACAAACTACAGAGAGGATGCTTTACCACACAGAACAACCCACTCTTAGCTGCTACTACACACAGATCAGCTCCACACTCTCCGAGTATGAGAGCTCACACATCTCTGAGCAGAAGGCAACTCTCCAGCACAGCAGATTTGAAGTCAGCTGCTGAGCAACCCCAAAGCTCCTCTGTTGTGAGCCAGGCAGGCGTTGATCTGCCACCAATGGCAGGGATTTCTGCCTCTCTCCCACTTTATCTGCAGACACTGGGTATTTTGCAGGGTTTAGTCTTTTGTACCCAAAGCTTTACATGTGCTAAAGGCTTCTGGGGAGTGTTTTGTGGCTCGGGGTGAATGCCAGCATTCAGAGCCAACCTGCTGTGAACCTCCCAGCCCATGGACCTGCATGGAACTGCTGGGGACAGCTTCTCTTCTTGCTGTGCATTGCCCTGATCTGATCATCAAGAATAATTACTTTCAATAATCTCCCTTAATCTGCTGGGTTTTGCTTCCCAAAGCTTGTGCTGGAAAACGTCACTCACACCTCATCTGAAAAGCACTGAAAAGTGCTGAGGGTTTCATGGGTGTGAATTGGAGCTGCTCTGCTTGACAGTGGCACGGCCTTGGAGGAAAATTCATTGGCTGAATACTCTTGCACAGCAAAATTTTTTATATATATATATAATTTTTTTTTTTTTTTTTTAAAGAGATATATATATTTATTTATTTTTTAATTTTATTTTATTTTTTTTTAAGAGAGCTCTGCTCTCCACAGTGAGAAAAGGGGTTTGTTTTGGGTCTCAGTGCCACTCTGCAGCTTGGCAAAAATGCCAAGCTGAGGAATCCTGGGGTTGCTTGAAGGTTTTTTTTTTTGTGCAGGTCCTGAAGTAGAAACCAAAGAGAGCCTCACCTTGCAGCATGGTGGCAACAGCCAAGCACAAAACCCACCCTGATAAGGAGCTCTGGCTACATCACACTGGGGTTTGCTCCCCACGTCTGGAGTGGCTGCACCAACCACAAAGCAAGAGGAGTTTTTTGCAGGGAACAAGTTTGTTTTAGCTCTTTTATCAGCCCTGCCACTGTTTTCTCTTGCACTCCAGCACCTGTGGTCACAGATGACTCAAAAAATACAAACCATCTTGACTAAGTGTTTGGGTAGCTGAGAAGCCTGAGTCAATGCATTCCAAGAGCTCAGAAATCAGACAACAGATCCACTTAGAAAGGCTGTTTACAAGGACTTGTGCTTTCCAGGATTTGCCAGGTGTCTCCTGCAGCCTTGAGAGAGGCATTTTCCACTAGAGATACAAAAAAAACCACCCCACAAACCCATAAATTAAATTGCAATAGTCTGCACTAATTCCACACAATCCATAATGACATATTTATATTACAATTAAAGGACTGAGCTACCCCAGCAGGACCAGGATTATCATCATCTGTTGTGTTATCCAGCAACAAAAAAAAAGTTGGAGGGGGGAAAAAAAAAAGAGAAGAATTTGACATATTTCCCTTGTATGCTCTCCACACTAACAGGGTCATTTCAGTAAGCCTGATATCTGACTTTATTCCCTTTTATCCCTGCATCCAGCACGATACACCTATGCACTGCTCCAAAACAACTCTGAATCCCCATCCCAACCTTTCCATCTTCCAGAACTGACATCACCATCATTTAAAAGGAAAAAAAAAAAGACAAATAAAACAAAGAACCCCCCCCCCACAACCACCACACTCCCCAGCTAAAATCCTCTTCCCATCACCCCGAGCCTGCTCTGCTTTGTTCAGCCTGGCAGAGAGACCTGGCTCTGTTTTCAAGGGTGTGTTGGGTTGAGTTTGCTCAACTCGCCCCAAGGTCAGGCCTGGCATGAATGGATCTACATGAATCATTCTTTCCACCTGCTTTCCCACTCTGGATTAGCAGGTTAAGGGAATTAGCAGGAGGTTTTGATTCCAGCAGATTCTACCACGACTGTCTCTTGAACCAGCAGGAATATTTATTCTTCTCTTTCAGTTATTTGCTGAAGCCTCAGTGACAGAATAACTTCAGCAGCACAAAAAAAAAATCATTTCTGTTATCTAATAATTGATTTTTTCTGGTTGGAAATGACCTTCAAGAGCATCAAGTCCAAGCTCACAGGTGTATATACTACAGGTAAGTATCACTCCAGCCCTTACAAGCAGCAATCTCTGGAAGAATGATGAGGACAAAAAAAAAGAACAGGCAGAACTATTTCCTTCTACTTAAAAATAAATGATCCCACGTGAACTATTGTGTTCTAAGCAATGTTAAGGAGCAACCAACCAAGAGGCAGCATCACTTAAGTTCTATTCAGGTAATAAAGCCAGTAAAGGGCAGCAGAAAGCAGCTGGGGTCATGATTTGGGGTTAATCAACCCAGGCAGCAACTACTTCAATCCATTTGGGATCTGAACAGAAAGTGCAATGCTTCTATTTCATTAAAAAAAAAAAAAATATATATATATAAATACATACAAGTTTTTTATTAAACCAGGACAAAACCCAAGTATGGATAGCAAAGAATAAAAGGGAAAAAAAATAAATTATTCCCTTAAAAAATTTCCTTGACCCTGGGCACCCAAAAACACCCCTCCCAGAGACCCCAGAGAGGGATGACAGCCCCGAGCTTGGGCACTGAGAGTCAACAGAGCCACTTTTACTGCAACTCCTCCCTCAGCAGAATTCTTTCCCCACAATCCCAGCCCCTACCAGGACGTGTTATTTGCTCAAACACAAAAGCTGCTTAAGATGGAGAGTCAGCCCAAACTCCAACAATACCTGGATAATGGATTGCAGGCCAATTATTTCTCACCCTTCTTGGGTTACAGTTCTGAGCCAACGCTGAAAAATGTGGGTTTGGGTTTTTTTTTTTGCAGCTCAGATAGAGACAAGCAGGTGAACTGATGCCCAAGGCAGCAGATAGAGAGTATGAAAACCTTTACAAACACTGGCCTTGCTCCATTAGTTAATTATCTGTTTAGCCAGGGAATTTACCTAGGATCCTGAAAGCAGTGAGTGCCTGGATTAGCAGTGGCAGAGGCTGATGACACCACTGCTCTGGTTGCTGAGTGAGTTCAAGTGATTAAACACCTTCAGCTCCTCTCCTTACACTAATGACTGATTATCTTCTAATCCCAGGCTGGGGTAGATCTCCTGTGATCCCACCCAGAGCCACAGTCAGGTCCCCATCCCACCCAAGGCAGCCCCAGTGTCCAGTTCTCAACTGAGGAAAAGCAGCTGTCAGCTACCAGAAATTAAATTAAACCTTAAATATGAGGAAAAGCTTTACTGGGAGGGTTGGAGAGCATTAGACCAAGTCACCCAGGAACAGATCCAGGTGGGTCTGGAACATCTCCAGAGCAGGAGATTCCACAGTTCCCTTCCCAGCAAGGCACCAGCATCACCCCTGCAGCACCCTGAGGGGCTGCATGCCCCCAGAGCAGCAAACTCCAGAAAAAAACAAGAAAATGGGACAAAAGAAAGAAAAACTAAAAAAAAAAAGGTGGTGATTACAGCTGCCTTTTTGCATGACCACACGAGGAAGATGCCCCGAGCACACCCCTCTGGATTTGCATGGCTATTTCCTCATCTTTCCCCCTCAGGAACCAACCAGCCCCAGCCCAGCCCTGGCCTCTCTAGGGCAGGGCTCAGCACCAGCTGCTCCCAGTCACTTGGGCAAGCAGATCTTCACCACTTGTCACTTCAGATGGATCCAACCCCAGAGGGAGGTGACCTCCTTTTAAGAACAAGGGAATGGCTGCTTGATTTGCTGAGCAGCTTGGAAGCAGCTGAGAGAAAGGGAGGGAGGGGTGGGCTCAGCACCACCAGCTCCACCTGCACAAATGTCATGACCTGGGGTTTTTTCAACCCCTACACTGATGAATTTGTGTTTTCTAAGTAGGCAGCCAGCCCCTGGATGCTGCAGAGCTGTGCAGCTCAAGCATCTTGTGGCACATTGGTCCTCAGCATCCCCCCCTTGGGCACAGCAGTGGGGTGCTGCCAACCTGCACCCCTGGGGCAGCCCATTCTACCCAGAGCATGACAGCATCTCAGGCTCACAGCTGGATGCAGGAGGCCCAGAGTCTGGGCCTGCCTCCCAGCAGCCTTTCTGCTTTGCAAAAGCTGTTTGTAATTTCATGCCAATTTTATATAAAAATAATAATAATTTTTTTTTAAAAGCACTTTGAAGGCAGAAATCAACCCAAAGCCTCAACAATCAGGCTACAGCAAGAGGATCCCTCCCTCCTGCAGGCATCCAGCTCGGGGAAGGGCACTGGGGGCTCCCCACAACCCCCTGGCTTGGGTTTCCAACTGGAAAGAACATTATTTCCTAGTTAGAAAATTACAATAATTGCCTAACTAGACAATTACAGAATAACAGTGAACATGGCACCACACCAGCCACGCTCAGGCCTCTGCAAGGAGGGAGGGTTCCACAGACCCACCACCAAGCAAAGCTCTGGCTGCCTGGGGACCCCCCAGCAGTCCCTTCCCTGTGGCTGGGAGCTGCAGCAGAAGCCAATTCTCCCCCAATTTTCACATTTTCAGGTGTTTTATCCGTAGCCAGTGAGTTTTCTTCCTGAGTTAGGAGACTTGAGGCCAAGCAAAGCACACTGGCATCCCAGGGAGCTCTCACTCCTCAGGAGCAGCACACAGGAGCATCACCCCTCCCTGCAGTGGGAGCAGCACCAGGAAAGGATCTCATTGCAAAGGCTGCCACCCTGAGCAACATGAAGCAGCACCCCACGAGTGCTACTTGTGGTACAGCCCATGGTGATCCCCAGTGAGACTGCTGAGCACGAGCCTCACACCTCCCAGCTTTGCTGGATCCAAGCAGGAATTTGGCAAGCCACCTGTCCAGGCAGAAGCAGACTTTGTTTCTTCTTGTTTAATATTAAACCAAATCCTTTTTTCTTTTTTTTTTTTTTTTTTTCTCTTTTTTTAACCAAGTAAAAGGGAAACAGGCTCCTAAATCAGGATGTTCACCTTCACAGCAGCAGCAGTTTTCCAGGCAGCTCTGGGTTTGGCTGCAATCACTCCAGATTACTGGGGGAGAAAGGGGAATTGGTAGGAGCAGAAGCCACAGCCAGCATGGGCAGCCCCACCAGCTGCTGCTCCCTGCACTACCCAGCCTTTCCCAGCCCTGCTCTTCCCTCCTTGCCACCCATCTCTCTGGAAAAACCCCTTGGGATGGGACAGTCGAAGCTGAGTAGTGGCAACGTTAGACCCCAAACACAAAGCCTGTCGAGAGCATCTTCTCTTCCACAGTTATTTCTGTGCAACTCGGGGCACATCTTTTCCCTTCCCTCTCTTTGGCAGATGGATGGAAAGCCAGCAAACAGCTCGTGGACCATCTAGCTCATTTACCCCCCCCTTTCAAAGCCATTCAACCCCCCTCAGTGCTCGGCCAAACGCTCCAGCATCGCCCTGGGGAACCGGGGCAGCTTCGGGATTCCAACCCATCCATCCCAGGGCAGCCCGGTGGGGATGGAAAAAGCAGCACCCGCAGGAACGTGCCCAGCTCGGGCTCGGCACCTCATCCATCACGCAGCCCATCACTCCCTCCCGCACGGGGGGTGGGGGGGTGGGTTTGGTCCTCACGTAGAGAGATTCTAAGCACACAAAGGCGATTTCAAGCCGTGTCTTAGCCAAGAAGTTTCCAGAAGGCAGCTTTGGGAGGTTGCACACACGAGTGTGAGAGCAACTTACACTGTAATTGCTACCAGCCCACGGGGGGACCCTGCAACACAGCGGAGAAACTTCTTTGCTGACTTCACTCCCTCTTTCCTCAACCACCCCCCACCCACCCCCATCTCCAAACAGCCTGTGAACTCAGTCCAGGGCACGGGACCAAACCCCTCCGAGCACTTTGAAAGAAGATCTTGATGAATTAACATCCCCCCAAAAAATAAATAAAAGCGTGGAGAACGCTCCGTGTTAACGCAGGGAAAACGCGGCTGTGGTCAGAGGGGAACGCTTATTTGCTTGTATATGTAGTTATAGATAGTTAAAATATACATATAAATAATATAAAGCTGATGCCCGACGGTTCCCGGGTACCAGCGACCGCATCCCGGGTACCAGCGACCGCATCCCCGGGTACCAGCGGCCGCATCCCCGCTCCCCATCACCTGCCTCCGCTCTCCGACCCCCGCTCCCTCTCTCCCTGCCCCCAACCCCTTTATCCCTTCTCGGCTCACCCTGGAGATGGTCAGCGGGGCGCTGAAGTCTTTTCCCCCCACCAAACGAAATCCCCACGGGGAAGGGCCGCGCAGGACCACCGAGTGGGACATAGCGGCGCTGGGACTGTCCCCTGCCCGCGGGCAGCTCCGGCTCCAGCTCCCGGGAGTCCAACGCCGGGCTAGGGTCGGTCCCGCCTCCTTCTTCTCCCCACCCCGGCGAGGGGCGTGTCGGGGAGGAGGAACAGACCCGTCCCGCTTGTCGGTTTAACTCGCTTTTTTCTCCTAAAAGTGGGTTTCAGAGCGCCTGGGAAGTTGAGCATCTGGGTTTGGTGCGGTGGAAACCTCCTCTCGCTGCACCTTCACCCTCCGGAGTGGAAGGAAAATGATGTAATAAGCCCATAAATATGTAGTCAGGGCTGTTTTAATCATCACAAGCAGCGTGATGAAAAAGGGAAAATGTAAAGAAAATAATCACGCTGGGTTTCAAGAAGTTCAGGAATCCTTGGTGACCAAAAGATGAACTTGCAAGAAAAGAATCAAGGTCGGGTTTGCAGCACCTTGGGAATCTGCCATGGTTATCACTCCCATTAAAGTTCCAAGAACATAATAAGGTTGGGTTTAAAGCAGTTTGGGAATCCTTTGTGGATATCACTCGGCCAAAAGGAATACTTACAAGAAAATAAACAGGTTGAGTTTCAAGCACTTTGGGAATCCTTCCCAGCCAAAAGATAAAGGTGGAATTAAACAGTTTGGGTTGAAAGCAGTTTGGGAATCCCTTGGCCAATGCACCCCAGCATCTCTGTGTGCTTGCAGGGGCAGCATCTGCAGGGGCAGCATCTGCAGGGGCAGCATCCCAGGGGCAGCAGGGTGGTGCAGCTGAATCAGAGCACCCAGAAGATGTCCACACTGCAGAGGGTGTTAATTGTGATGGGCTGTGGGCATGCAGAGGTAGTTTGGGGGTGGGATGGGTGCTCAGCACAGCTGCTCAGCACAGCTCCCCCCAAAAAAAAAGCTGAGAGCAAATCTCCCAACGCCTGTATAAACCTCCCTCTCTTCCTGGAAAGGGCTGGGCCGGAATATCCCACTTCAAAAAAAGGACCTTACAAAGGATTCATTGTTTGAAAAGTCCATTTTTTATCAAGTACCTTCTTGTTGGCTGCTTTCTGGGAGTTTGATTGATGTGCTCTTTGCTGTGACAGCTTTTTGCAGGCGTCAGCTCGTGACACGGGGAGCTCTGTGTGACCATCTCCCTGCCCTGCTTTGGGCTGGGAGCTGAGCCTTTGAAACACCCTCCTGAGTGAGAAAGAACAAATGCAGGGAGCCTGCTGTGTGAAAACCACCATCAGCTTTGTTTGCTTTGCCCCAGAGGTGCCCACGGAGCAGCAGTTTGGCTGCAGCTGGCCCTGGCTGTGCCCAGCACGAGCGCCCACGGAGAGAGGCTGGAAACCCTGAGCTGTGCCTGGGAGAGCAGTGGTGAATCATACCTCCTCATTCCTGGGTGATATCACTGGGCTGCAGGAGCCTGGGAGTGGGCTGGCCTGAGGTTTTTTTTCCTTGCTTGCATTAGAAAATCCACCCAGCTGCACGCTGGAAGTTGCCCTGTGGAGAGCTGGAGGATTCCTTCCTGCCCTGCTTCCCCTCTTGCTGCTCAGAGAGAGATGGGCAAGTGTGGCATGTTGGTGCTGGCATCTCCTTCCTCTGGGAAGAACGAGCAAAAAACAACCATTTATGCAAAATAAACTTGGTTTTTTTTGCTGGAAAGCAGTGGCCATGAAAGCAGGGAAGGAGAAGAGCAGAGGGAGAAATGGAGGCTGCAGCTCTGTGGAGCCAAACGTGGCACTCAGCAGGGTTTCATCCTCAGGGTGGTTTCTTCATGCCACACAGCACAACCCCGGGGTTTTCAGAGCAATTCCTTGGCAGAGGAAGCAGATGAGCAAAGCACAGAAATCCCCACTATTAAAGTATTCATTTGGAAAGCTGCTGGCTCTGAGCTACTTTCTGTTTGAGGCCTTTTGACTTCTCAGCCTTGGTTGCCCTTCATGTGACTTGTCAAAGACTTCACCCAAGTAAAACACATTTAGAAGTCACCAAAGGGGTATAAACTTTGTGGGTGTGCTCTCTCCAGATGAGGCTACACTCCAAAATCCATTCACTGAGCTGGAGTAGGGGCAGTTTAGCTCTGGATAAAAGGATCTGTGGTTGATGTGCTCCTGATGGAAAGTGTCCACGTGGAGAGCAGCCCTCAGGGTATCAGAGCTGCATCAGGAATGAATGGGGCACCTCTTATCAATGAGGTGGTTGGGGGAATGAGAACATGGAGAGAACACCCCATTTCACAGGTGCTCACACCCCTTCCCTCATGCTCTGTGGTCTTTTGAGTGCAGATTTGCAGCCTGCAACAGACCCAGTCACTTCAGTCCATCAAAGCTGGCTCATAAATGCCTATTTTTCCCTTTGGGAACTTTCAAAATAGAGTTTTTCAATTCTATTTGAAGTCATTTCCAAAAAACTACTGCGAGTTCTACTTCTGGATGAGAAATCATCCCGACAGGAGATGACATGAACCCTGCTCTGGGCACAAGCCTTAACACCCAGCTAAAACCCAGTATCTCCATGAGCTCATTCCTCAGCCAAGTGCTGAAACCCTGCAGCAAGCTCCCAACAAAGACCACACGTTCCTCAAAGGAGAGGTCAAACATGTTCATGAATCCAATCTCATCACTCTGTTGACTTTATCTTTTTCTTTTTTTTTTTTTCCCCTCAATATTTTCCTCAGCGTTTGTTTCCAGTATTTTTCCACCCCCGGAGCCTTATCACCTCTTTGTTTCTCTTTTGAATATTCCATTCTGGCTCTCCTTGGCTGCTGGTGACACTCTCAGTTTCCTTCCTTTGTTATCCCAGACCGACTGGGTAAACTGCGGATGTTCAGCTTTTTGGCCCATTTTTCACTGAGCATTCCAGTGTTTTCCAGTTGCCACCCTCCCAACATCCAGCACAAGTCCTGTGCTTATCTGGGAGGTCCAATAATGACCCCCCAGGGGTGTGGTTTTGAATATCTGCTCACAAGAGAGGGATTTCAAGCATCAGTCAGGAGAGTTTCTTGCTCTACAAATGGCCTTAAAAGTCGTGGAGCTGTGGTGCTGAGGGATGTGGGGCAGTGGTGCTGGGTTAATGGTTCAACTCAATGATCTTCAAGGTCTTTTCCAACCTAAATGATTCTGTGATACCTCTGGACAAGGCTGTTTCTCCTCTCAGAGGTTTCAGGGGGCTGAGGTTAGCCATGATCCTCTGTAGCAGCAGGTTGGGGCTGGTGGAAGCAGAAATGAGATCCTCTGATATTTTCACATCAGTTTAGGGGTGAGAAATTGATGTTTTTGGGAACATTTTCTTCAGTGTTTTCCTTCTTATTAGAGGTTAGTGCAGATACTGCAGAATTTTGAAGTGCCATTCATCAAGTTCAGAAATACCTCTTGCAACTTCTTTACCCAGAGGTTCCAGATGGATGACCTCTCCAAAAGAGCTTTTATTTTATGGATGCCAGACAGAGCAAACATAAAATGTCAAGCTCCAGTTAATTTTATCTCCTGAGAATTTGAATACTTCCATCATTAAGGGCAGGAAAATATTTTGATAGTGTTTCAACTCACAGTGGTTGCCCAAGAGATGAGAACTTTTCTCTTTCAGTGCAGTTGCCTTTGGAATGATTTTAAATCAATCCCAGAATGGTTTGGGTTGGAAGGGATCTTAAAGCTCATCTCATTCCAACCCCCTGCCATGGCAGGGGCATCTCCCACTAGAGCAGGTTGCTCAGAGCTCCATCCAACCTTGTCTTGAACATATAAATTTCATAGGATGCTCTTTTTAATCCCTAAAAGCATCCACCTTTCAGTTCTTAAATGAAGGTGGAAATCCAAGACAGATGCTTGGCTGCAGTGGAAAATCAGTAACACCCCTTTAGACTGTCTGAGAACAGTTTAATACACACATTAAGCATTTAAAAGTAGCCTAAAATTAAACTTTGGCTTCTAGCTTGATCTTCCCATCAGCCACACTCCTGTCAGACTGGGTTTCAGAGTCAGTGGCTCATGGCTTGTGTTTGAAACCCCTTTTGTGGTGAATGGTCAGTTGTATTTCTAAGGCTGGTTGTTCTTCTTAGTATTTGTGACTGGAAAGGAGCCCTGAGAGTGATGCTGATCACATGGATTCAAAATTCCTGTGGGGCTAAAGACTCCAAGCAGCATTTCATGGCATTTGTGTGATTTACTCTCCCAGCAGCCAGTGTTACTCACACTAGAACCTAAAGAGGAAAAGTCCCTTCTCACATTAATCAGTAATGCTTGGCAGTTTCATCTTCATTTCCAATCACCTGAGTCCTTTTTGGTGCCGTCCTAACCCGATGGGTTTCACCTACACCAGAGCCTGATAGGTTTAATTTTATTTCTTTACTTAACAGCTAAAAAATATTTTAAAAACCCAGCATCCTGTGAAAACAGTTAATTTTCAATCAGGTTTTTTTTTTGTTGTTGTTGGATTAAGTCCAGGCAAATCTCAACCCTATGGCAGCTTTAACTGCAGGTTTCCAAAGGATTACTTAATTTATAGGCTTTGCAGGATCTCTCAGATCTGAGTTATTATTTTGGCTTTGGCAAGTTCCTTGGCTGATTCCCAAGCTTTGGGAGCTGTCATTCTGAGTTCCAGTTAATTCATCTGTTTGTCTAAATCATTTCTACGAAGATATGGCAGATCTAAGCACCCCACAGAGAAAAAAGCCAGCTGAGATAGAAATCATTAGGATAATGAAAGAAATCTCGTGGGTCCAGGAGAATTTTTTTCTGTTCTCACCATCAGGTGGAGCAGGCTGATGCCTCCTGAGCCTTTCAAATTTTGGAGGATGACTGTGTGCAAGAAGCAGATTCCCAATAAAAAAACCACATGAAATCCTCTCTCTTTGCCTGATACGTGCAGAGGTTAAAAAGCAGCAGGGCCTGACCCAAAATGCAGTTTATTTTCCTGCTCTGGCCAGTCTTAAGGAGACAATTTTAACACGGTTCTAATCCTCGCTCATCAGACTTCCAAGCCCTCTACCAGAACTTTGTCCAGCTGAGGTCTGCAACCCTCTGAAGAGCAAGGAGAAATCCCCAGCTCTCAAATAGTGCAGACTAAACATGAGATAAGAGCTGGCGGGTGGATTTCCCTTGGGGAGCTCAGGGAAGCAATGACACAGCGTGGTCGGCTCGTGGCGGAGCACAAGCAGCAGCTTGTTCTTGATGAAGGGCAACTCCAAGGGAGGCTGTGGAGAAGGACAAGGCAACTCGTCAGGGCTCATGGAAAGCTCACTAAATGCTCTGTCCTGCTGTTTTACAGACAAAACACTGACTGTCTACAGTCCCTGTTTCTTAAGAGGGGAGACCTCGTCCTTCTTGACAGCTCGACAAGAGGTTGGAGCCAGGGGGGTTGGGCTCTGCTCCCGAGGAATAAGCAGCAGGACAAGAGGATCTGGCCTCAAGTTGCCTCAGGGGAGGTTGAGGTTGGAGCTGAGGAGCAATTTCTTCCCCTCCAGGGGTGCCCAGGGCAGGGGTGGAGTCCCCGTGATCCCTGGAGGGGTTTCCAAGCAGTGGAGCTGTGGTGCTGAGGGTCAGGGCAGTGGTGCCCTGGTAGTGCTGGGTTCACAGTTAGACTCAATTATCAAATTATCTTAAATAATCTTAATCTTTTCTAATCAAAATGATCCTGTGCTTATCACTTCTGCTGAAAAATGACTTGGGTCCACTTTCACCCCATTCTCACTCCCACTTTCCATCTCAGGCAGCAGAACAAGGAGCTGAGCAAGTACCTGATGGTCCAGGGCTGATCTTACTCCCAAATAAAAAAAAATAAGAAAATAAGAAGAAATATTGGCATCTTATTACAAGCAGAAGATGAGATTACGAGTGATCTGCCTTTTCTGTAAGGCTAATTGTTGCCATTAAGGGATTAAACTGATTGATTTCCCTTCAGCAACGGTGCCTGGAAGAACAAAGTCAAAACCTCTGGTATAATGTGAGTCACTGCACCCAGCAGCTGAACACTGAGCTTTTTGTGTTCTTCTCTTGTGAAATCATGACAGATGGCAGCTGTTGGTTTATTCTGCAAACAAATTTGGTACATTTTTAGTATCATTATTTCACAGAGTGGAAACCCAACGATTGTACCTACTCAGCAGTGGAGATCCCCAGCCTTTCATTGGGATTTCAGCTTTATCACCCTCGCTCTCGACTCCCCTGATAGCAATGCTTCCTTTTCTGGGTGTTGCACAGCTCCAGAATGCAGACAACTGGAGAAAATTAAGCTGAATGTTCCAAATTTATGCAGGTCAAGGAAAGTTTGCCTTTTATCAGTCAGAGATAAGTACAGCAAACTTACAGCAAAGGTTTTTGAAAGGCTGAGTTCCACGGATGCCGCTGTTAAGCCTCAGGAATCACAAAGGTTTCTGTAGGTGGGTTTCACCAAAGCTCCCCCCCTTCATTTCAGAGCATCCCACAGCCTTAAACTGATGGGGACAGACAGCCAGCATGCTAAAAACCCAGGGGATAAGCCTTGTGATGTCTCATCCCTGTGAGTTCTGCCAGGACTCCCTCAGCCTGGGGCATCCCACACCCTGCCCCGGGAGGATCTGGAGTGAGTGGTCCTCACCCTGTGTGAAAAGCTACACTCTGTGACATGGGTACTGAAGGGCAGGGGCAAAGCAACATCCCTAAAGCTGCTCAGGGGTGAGAAGAGGACACAGGGCACACAGCTCAGCTCCAGGCTTTGTGTGGGTGCTCAGGCAGAAGTTGTTTGTAGAGCACAAGCATCTTCACACCACAGAGGAAAGCCACGAAGACACAGTCACAGCATCACTCCTTGCTGCCCTGGGGGAGCTGGAAGAGATATTCCCTGGAATTCACTGGAAAATGGAAACTACAGAGCATGTTTGGTGGTGTTTTTCCTGGACATGAGAGAGGAGTGTATAACAATTCCAACTCTCCCCGTTTCCTGAGTTCATGGGACTGCTAGAGGAGGACATCCAAAAAGCTTTTGACAAATATTTAGCTTGAGCTTTGAGGTGAGAGGCTGCAAGGTGCTCAAGAATCAGCATTCATCATCCGTGAGCATTCAGTGAAGAATCTCAGTATCAGCAAATGAAGAAATTATCTTCTGAGGTCATGGGCTTTAGCTCAGCTCTCATTTCTGGGTTACTGCAAAGATACAAATGGACTGAGACCCGCAGGCCACACAATTAAGATGCCTTGGTGTCCAAATCCTGCCATTTCTGGGAATCTCCTGGGCACCAAGTGGGACCAAAAGCAGGCAAATAACATGAAAATATCACAGTCGAGATTGCCATAGCAATTCAAGATTGGTCTTTCGAATTATAACCAGTGTCTCGTCTTATTTCTCTCTTAATATTCCCAAAGTTCACCTTGGTGGTGGCACAAAGGTATTGGCACAACTCCAGAAACCCTGAACACGGGCAGCAGCTTTACCAAACAGGCAGAAATGAGAAGCAATTGCCAATATTTGTGCTCTAGCACATCAGCAGGAATTCAGAAACCCTTGCAGGAATGTCACATATCAACCTCCTTCAACAGCCATATCCTGTTTCTTTTGTTCCCTTCTCTGCCTTTGCAGGGACTGTTGCTCCAACACCATCCATCACTGCTCCTTTCATCTGTCAGGCCCTCCAGACACCCGCCCACAGCTCCCTACCTGCCCCCTCGGGTCTGAGCTGCCTGTAGTTCCCTGGTTTAGGGTGTAGATGCCCATCCTTTTCAGCTGGAGCTGAGTGGGCGATGAGTTATCCCCTCAGGATCCTCAGCACCCTTCCCATTCCTGCTTGGCTGGTTGCATGAATAGCTTCCAGCCAAACGAGATGAGTTTTCACAGGTTTTTCAACGTAGGGTGTTCTAACTGGGGCCAGAAATGCCTGGTGAGATGGGCATGGTCTCAGCTGAGATCAAGAATGTGATGGCTGCAGTCAGGGGCAATGCACATCTACATCCCCAACCAGAGGACTTCAAGCCCATCTTTGTCCATCCTTTTGATAGGATCAGTCATGGAATCCCAGACTGAGTGGGAAGGGACCTTCCAAGGTTATCCAGTCCAACCCCCTGCAGGGAGCAGGGCCATCTGCACCCAGAGCCCCCCCAACCTCCCCTGGGATGGTGCCAGGGATGGAGCAGCCACCACCTCTCTGGGCACCCTGAGCCAGGCTCTCACCACCATCAGCAGCAAAAATTCCTTCCTTCTCTCAAATCTAAATCTTCTTTTACTTCAAACCAATCACTCCTTGTCCTGTCCCAACAGGCCCTGCTCCAAAATCTGTTCCCATCTTTTGGAGAGGCCCCTTGAAGTTCTGAAAGGCCCCCAGAAGGTCTCCCTGAAGCCTTCTGAACACCCCCAGCTCTCTCAGCCTTGCCTCATAGGTGCCTTTACTCTGATATCATTAAGTTCTTGGCTTGTAATTACGTGGCTAATAAGCTGCAAGCTCCTGCTGCTGAAGATGCTCCTCTGATCTCTTCAGAGCATTGCACTGGGTTACCTTCCGGAGCATATTCCTTGAAGAAACTAATTCTGTACAAATGATAATTTAATGATTTTAATTTTCTTTCCCCCCCCCTCATTCCACCCATTGCAGTTACTGGGATGTGGAAAAGCTGAGCCTGAAACAAACGTTTGAAGTATTCGGAAGGATTTGTCATTGCTCAGGGAAATAACTCTGCCATTTACTGGAGCACAAGGAAATGGAGAGAATGAAATAAATGAGTTATTCAGGAACTGCGTTGGCCAGGCCAAAGTTCTGCCTTTGCCTGCATCTGGGCAACTCATTTAGGTGGAGAGAGCTGTGTTAGATGATTTGGAGGAGAATTAGCCCTCTGAGTTTAAACAAAATCAGTGATATTTAAGAACCTGTGAGGCTGCTTGGGGATGCTGGATGAAAACGTGTCTAACAGCACCAAAAACTTTGATCCAATAGGTAGTGACATCAAGAGATGAGGTCCCACCAGTGATGGGGGTGTCATTTCCATGAGCAGCTTGGCCAGTATCCCAAGTGTCTAGTGGGCATTGGGATAATAATTCCACCTAAGAAAGAGTCAGATCTTGCTGCTTATTTTTTAGCATTTTTCTTTTAAATTTTTATATTTTTTTTAATGTTCTTCAGCCTTTTTCTGGCTTCCTTTGGAAAGGGCATGACCTGGCTGTGGAGTGAAGACACCTCGTGTTCTGCAAAAACAACTAAACCCACTTAAAATTCAAGGAACATGGAAAGCAAATGTCACGACCATTTGAAGTATTTGTCTGCTTCAAGCACAGTATTACATTATGGTAATGAATCTGTATCTGAACTTTGATTTATTATCAAGAAAATAACTCCTATCTGCTCCTCTACCCGGGGTATTAAGGGCCTTCTGCAAACATTATCACCAAATTTGTCCTTGAAAACAAGAAATAATATTTTTGTGGCATCAAAAGGTTAAATGACCCGTTCCAAATGTAAACCTCATGCTAAAAATTACACCCTGTCTTCTAATTCACTCTCCATGGCTTAAGCAAAAGATGGGTGTGTCTGAAACACCCCCCTGTAAAACCCATCTGAACATCCCCTGATGTCCCATCGTTTGCCCCGAGGTCCCTCTGGAGATGCCTCCAGTTGACAGAAGCTGGTGGTGTTCCAGCAAGAGGAAACCTTTTCATCTTGTGAAGGTATTCTATAGAATAACACTTGGCTGCCCAAGAATGTGGTATTTTTATGGGTGTTAGTGCCACAAGACCAAACCAATCCCAGCAATTCTGGAGGCTCATCAAGTGCTCGGGCAGGATGAATTGTTCAGCCTTTTAATTCCACTTTGAAGACTTCATGTGACTTTTTGGTTGGCTTTAGAGCTCAGTGATGCTCTAAAGCTCATTATTTTTTTCTCAGCAACGCTAGCATCATCCACTGATGCTTCTGCTGAGTGTGACCAGGCTGGCTGCCCCCAACATGCACCGTGGCATTGCCCCTGCTTGTCTATTCCCAAGCATCATTTTCCTTTAGCTCACCCCAAGAACTGTTCTCTGCCTCTTTCAACACCTTAATTTCAGCTGTATTTTGGAAGCAATCAGTGTCACTGCTGAGGGAAACAACTGCTTGGCGTGGGTCAGTATTTACTTTTCTGTTTTCATGGATGCAGGGTTGATTGGGTCTGTTTGGAGTGTCTTGGGAGAAGCACGAATCGTTTCAACATGTGTTCAAGGAAGCACTTTAGTTTATGGATCCCCAGGTATTTTTCCAAGTTGTGCTTTTGTAGAATTTCTTAAAGAGATGGACTATTGTTCTTCTGAAAGAGATTAAATGCTAGTTCTGGACAGAAGAAGTTTTCTGTACTTTGAAAAGGGAGTGAAATTGCTGAGTTAGTGCTAAGGGCAGCCCAGCCTCCCCATCTGCCTTCCTGGGGGCTCCTGTGGAAGGCACAGCCTGGAAACAGCACAGCCATGGGCATCATCCTTCCATAGGCATCATCTCTCCATGGGCATCATCCCTCCATGGGCATCATCCCTCCATGGGCATCATCTCTCCTCATCATTCCACAGGCAGCATCCCATCAAGACAGCATCCTTCTAGGACAGCACAGCCAACCTCTTCACATCTTTCAGGTGTCTTGAGTATTTCTCACTCCTCTTCACCTGAGGTCAATGTAACCTTCTAGGTGAAATAAAAATTCCCTGAATTTCTTGTGCAGCATTGGTGTTTTCATTTCCAACCACATGAAGAAAGTACTTTGAGGGTTGTGTTTTCCCCCCGTTTCACTCGTGTGCAGAATCATGGGCACGGGTTTGAGTGAGGTTTGGGAGCAGTTTTGCAGATTCCTTTGGGATGTCCCCAGGGGTCAGTGGCCTGAGGGTGGCAGAGCAGCAGGGTGACACACACTGCTTGGGAACAGCTGCTTCTGACCCTGCTCTGCTCATCCCCGACGGCTGCTCCTCACGAAGGCTTGCTCAGAGAAGGATTTTACATGGGATGGAGCAGTCACGTAGCTGAGTTCAACAGCAGAGAGGTTTCCTCTGCATCTCACAGTCACGGAGCATCAACTGCAGATGACTCATCTGGCAGGGATCCGTTGGCAACGTGTCCCCATCCAGCACTCAGCCTCCATCCCACCATCCCCACAGACCCCCCTGGCTGCACACGCTGCTTCCGCGCTGCCGGGCGGGGATGAGATCCAGCTGACAGCAACAGGCACTGGGGAAGGGTGGGGGGGAAAAAGTCCCTGAGATTTTCTGATCCCACGAGGGATTTGACAAAGGAAACTGTGGAAACCCCTTTGCTGAACTCGGAGGCAAACGTTTGGACAGTGGTGTGGGGAAAAGGTTCTTCAGTGGGGGGGTGAGGCAGCTTATTAGATGTTGATTTCTGTGGCTCTGGAGACAGAATGTGTGAGTAAAAGGCTGAGGCAGTTTATTAGATCTTTATTTCTGTGACTCTAAGAATCTGTGAGTAAAAGGCTGAGGCAGGCTGGTGGCCAAACGACCCGTTAGCACGCTTAGGGAAGTGCACTTCTTCTTCCCTTCTGGATGACCAAACCCCTGGTATTTTTAGTCCTCTGTGATGACGTGAAGGTTCCCGTGAGCTCATCAGCTCAAAAGCTAAAAAGAGCCCCCAAATTGCCCAGCCTGTTAGGTCTGAGCAGTGGGTGGAGAGGAGGAGAGGCAGCAGCCCAAACAAACCACAACGCCCGCTCCTGGTTTGAACTGAGCTGGGGCTCATTTATCTCCATTTATGGAGTTCTTTTCCGTGAGACAGAGAATGATGCTGCTTTGGGGTTGCTTCATCCCAGACAAAATATGTGATGACCTAAACAAAAACCCAAATCCACAAATGATACCCAGGTGGCAAGTGTATTGTTCGTGGTTTTAAATGCCTTTTTTATTATGATTTCTCTATTTTTTTTTCTCTAATCCTGGTGTAGGTCTATAGCTGCCATGTCCATCTCTGCAGATTCCTGCCAGCTAGCACTTCACCTCTGAGATTTTCCTGTCCTCATGCTGAGAAAACACTTCTGTGGCAGCACTGGTATTTGCAGAAATAGAGCTGGGGTGATTGATGTAGGTGATAAAGAAATATGGGAGTTAATATCTTTGTAAGAGGGACAAGGAGGCTGCTCAGGTTGGAGCTGGCTGGGAGCACAGCCATTCCCAGTGGATTTTGGTGGCCAAGACCTTTGAGGCTGGAGCAGCTCTGCTCCTGCAGCTGCTCAGCAGAGTCTCCTCTGTGGCTGGAGTGGATCTGGCCCTTCATGTCCCACCCCCTCCTCCATCCCAGCATCTCACTCCTTTGGACACGGATTCTCTGTAGCTGGAAGTCTCTGCTCCTTCCAGCTCACACCCCAGGGTTGTGTAACTCTGCTCATAAAACCTTCTCAGGAGGGTTGTTGTTTTCTTTGCCATCTCCTGTTTTTTTTCCTCTCCTAGGCAATCAAATCACATTCACCGAGAGCTTTCTATGCGAGAGACTAAAGTAATTTCCTTCGAATGTTCATTTGAGGCTTGTTAGTTTATAAAGAAACCTGGTTCTCTTCCATCTCCCTTCCCAGGCACTTCCTCTGCATTCCTGGCCCCCATGCCAGGAGGAAATGCAGGTGCCTTAACCTTCAGCTGCTGGCACCCGGCGCCGTGGGAGAGCAGAAGTGCAAAGCTCCCTGTCTGAAATACCCAGCCTGATGATTTCCTAAATCCTCCCTGCATGGGAAGTTTTCAGTTCCTAGTTACTAAGCCGCTGCAAATAAAAGCAGAAATAGGGACTTCTTGTTGAGATGGTTTAAAAATAAACTCGTTTTCCTGTAGATCTTTAAAATTATAGGGTGAATTCTTCATGTGTGGAGAGCTGCTGTGTGCACTGGGACAATTCCATGGTGCTTTGTATATAATTTGGATTTTCCTTGTCGGATGAGTGATCCCTCCTTGGATGATCCACTCAGTGGAAGCAAGATGATGACACTTGAGGTGGGTGGATGCAGACAGACACCAGCCTGAGGTGGCAAGTCGTGCACAAGATGCCCCCAGAATAGTTTTGGGGGTGTAGAAAAGATCTTTCTGGCCCATTGGAGGTGCCTGAGGGGGGGAGTTTCTGAGTGAGGCCGGAGTCTAAATGGGATTTACTTTTCCTGAATGCACTAAGGGGCCCCTAAACATTTAGTGTCTTGGCTCTGCTCCAACCCACGTGAGCCTTCCCCTCAGTGTGGCTTTTTCAGAGCAGGCCAGAAGAAGGAATGGATTGCTTGTGATATTTCCCAGGCATTTGCTTTATAGTCGCTGAAGACAAAATGTATTTGGTTTCTAATGAAAGAGGGATGTTTTCTCAGTATAATGAAGTTCTTGCCTTTGTTTTGCTTTTCATAGCCCAGCGTTGTGTGACATATAAAACCAGTCCATTTGTTTCCTATTGCCTGTAAGAAAATCCCCCCCAAAAGACCACCACTGAGCAGATAGTATCGAGGAGGTCAGCCCTGCTCTCACAGACCCATCTCCTGGGCTCAGAGGGACCCCTGGTCCCCCTCACATCACTGCGGAGCATGATGCTGGGTGTGTTCACACAGCATCCACACAGCCCAGACAGGAACAACACCCATTTCTGTCACAAATGTGTCACTGCACATGTTTGGTCCTGCTTTCCATGGGCCTTTTAAAAGCCAGATACTGGCCATGCTCCATCCTGAAGTAGGGCTGGACCAGCAAATGCCTCTAACAATTCTGATTTGGTGTAAATGTGTGTGCTTTGTTGATACAGAACACACCTCTGTCATAAAATGCAGATTTTTCCCTCCTGCCCAGCCTGGATTCCCCTGGAGCAGCTGAATCCATCCACTCTGCTTCTGTCACTAGTGCCCTGTGAGCAGAGCCCAGCACCAGCCTCTCTGCACTGGCCTTTCAGGTGCTGCAGAGAGTGATGAGGGCTCCCTTCAGCCTCCTCTTCCTCACACTAAACTTTTGTGGCCATAGTTTCTGTAGCATCATCAGGGAATCAGAGAATTGTTTTGGTCAGAAGAGCCCTTTCAGATCAAGTCTTCCACGGGAGGGCTGCTTGCCAGAGCTCAAGGGATGTGCTGGGTGTCTGGAAGTCACGTTAGGACCACCTGCTTCTCTTCACGGCTGATAACTGACACACAGGACTGGATTTCCTTGGCACTTAATGAAGGAATTACTCCCGAAAGGACTCGCTGCAAAATTCCTGTGTTGTTAAAGATGTGCCAACGTTTTCTTCACAGATCTTTGGTTCCCACTGAAATGAGAGGAGAGACTTCTTCTGACCTGCTGTGGCTGGGTCAAAGCCCTCAAGTGGGTTTACTTCAGGATAACCCTGTTTGCTAAATGTGGAAAAAATCATCAATTCCACTTGTCTGATTGCCAAGGGAAAAATATAAGGATTTTTTTTAGCTTTAAGCTGTTTGCATTTACACTCTAGGACCAAATGCTCATGAGTGCACTCATGCTGACTTACACCATTGGTGTAATGCTAGTATTAATTACAATGTGACCAGGAAAATAATTTACTCCTGTTGAGAAACTATCAAATAATAGGATTATTTAGGTTGGAAAAGACCTTAAAGATCATTGAGTCCAACCATTAATCCATCACTGCCAAGACTTCTCTATGTATCTTGTGGGATTCTGAAGATGAACTCAGCTGACCTTGGTTGATTTGAGTTGAACTACTGAACATTCTGTTGTCATTGAATTCAGGGCAGCATTACTGAATTACAGAATCTGGGTTTCTAATTAATTCAAATAAATATTTGACTAAATTGGATGTGTCTTCTGCAGGGATGTATCAGCTCTTCCTTATCACAGAGTTTAGTGAATGTGCAGATGCTGAAATCCAGTGTATATTTGAGATAAGTGCCAGAGAAAATCTCTCATAATGTGAGATTTTTCAGGATCCTCTCCCTGCAGTCAGTTTATTAACCAGCTAATTTATGAATCAGCTTATTAGTAATTAGATATTGGATGAGGAGCACATAATGAATGTTGGCTTCTCCTGTGCTGAGCATCAGCCAATTCCACACATAGAGAAAACCAGACTTCCTCAGGCTTCCCTATTTCAGACCAACAAAAGGAATCTGTGGGCCTTGAATTATTAGAGTGACAGAGAAGAAAAACTCTGAGCTGACTGTGGAGTGTCTGTGTGGCCTGGGCATTGCAGGATGGGACCCAAGAGCATCTGCTCTGGTCCTGGCTCTGCTGCTGCAGGAGCTGCACAAGCAACAAGCTGTGCACCAGGGAAATGTATCCAGGAAAAGATCCACAGAGAGAGAGCAGCATTTAGACTGTTGCTATTGCTTCAGGCATAAAAACCCTCTGAAATAACTTCTTTGTTTTGGATCCTGCCTCCCTCCAGAGTAAGTCACAGTTTTCTGGGTTATTGGCTCATTTAGAAACCCCACAAAGACTCGGTGCTTCAGAGAAATCTTACAGTAAATTGTATTTTGCTTTATATTTGAAATAGGCCCTGAGGTTCGTAAGGATTTTCTGTTTATTTATTCATTCCTTCAGCCTGACCTGGGATTTTTTTTTGCCTGTTTTCTATGTGACAGTAGCCAAACCAGCCACCACAAGCTGGGTCTGCAGCACTTGGTGAGTCAGTGGCTGCTCTCCCAGCAGAAGGCAAGGCAGGGTTACCACGGGGCTTGTTTATGTGGAATCACGTTCATTAGCTGCTGAAGACACTCGGGTTGACCTCACTCCATTGTTACTGAGCTGCTCTCACCACGGCTGAGGAGGCTCTGCCAGTTTGTCTCTGCAAAGCTTCTGGCCCCACGTTGATTGAGTCGGTGCTAATTGTTTATTTGAGGAATTAGTGGTGGTTCACACAACCTCAGACATCCAGCAGGGTGGGGGTGGGAAGGGACCAGAGCAAGGCCCAGCAGTGCAGTGTCCAGGGGGGTTGGAATCTCTCCAGAGAAGGAGACTCCACAACCCCTCTGGGCAGCCTGGGACAGCCTCTGACACCCTCACACCAAAGAACTTTCTCCTCCTGGGTTCCAGTTTGTGGCTGTTGTCCCTTGTCCTGTCCCTGGCACCACTGCCCGGAGTCTGGCCCCATCCTCTTGACACTCACCCTTTAGATATCTTTTATTTATTGGAATGCATTTATGTGTTTATTATTATTAATGTAGATGTTTATTTTTAGGTTCATAATGTGGTTTACTGGCAAAGTCAGCACAGGAGCCTGGATTCCTGTCAAGAGCCAGAAGGTCTTCCCTGAGCCTCCTTGTCTCCAGGCTCAACCAGCCCAGGTCCCTCAACTGCTCCTCCCCACACTCCTGCTCCAGACCCTTCCCCAGCTCCACTGCCCTTCTCTGGCCACACTCCAGCCCCTCCATGTCCTGCTGGGAGTGAGGGGACCAAAACTGACCCCAGGATTGGAGGGGCAGCCTCTCCAGTGGCCAGTCCAGGGGGATGATCCTGCCCCAGTCCTGCTGGCCACACTGATGTTGATCTAAACAAGTGAGGATAATAAAGTCAGGGGGATTTCTAGGAGCAGAAACACACTCAACTCTCCCTCCAGACTGAACACCATGCAAATTGAGGAGCCGTGGGGCCATAGTTCTGGTCTTCAAGGTGGACAGCAGATGTGTGCAGGGACTGCAAGTTCTCCTGCTAATTTAGTGTGATAATGGTGTGAGCAAGGGCCAAATTGCTTGTGAATCAAAACAATCACCTTTGCCAGAGCATTGCCATGAAAACTTGAAGACCAGTGGAAACAGACTGGCCCGGGATGAAACCCACTCATTGTATCAAAATGACCATAACATCTCGTGCATATTTATTGCCAAGTATGTTGGTTTGGGGGCTATTTGACAAAATGTGGCCTCAGCTGCTCTTTGCTGCTTGGCACCATGTCAGGAGAGCATGGAAAACAGGGAACTCTGTTCCACGGCCTTTTGGAAAGGAGGTGAAAAAAAGAAAGACAACATAGGGCATTTTTTACCCACCCCCCAATAAGTTCTTAATTACTCAAGCAAGCAATTTGATGGATTTTGTGTGATTTTTATTTCCTAGCTACAAAGAGGGGATTTCTGGGGGGAGGAGGGTTGTTCAGAAAGCCTTTTTACTCTTTATCCCTTTGATCTCTGCATTACCCCAGCTGTGGCTGAGATGACAGATGTCCACCCGTGCCCTGGGAGCAGTGAGGTTAAAAGGAAAAGTGACTCATCCAGGATGAAACCCCCTGGAAAAAAATAAATCCCTTTGGATGGAGAAAGGTGTTAGACCAGCTGCTGCATTTTGGCTGCTCTCTGCCATCACCCTGGGCTGTCTTAGGGGTTAGTACCAGCCAAGCTGGGCTGCTTTGGGGTAGACTTTGTGGACTGCTGAGAAGCAGGGGTGCTCAGGATGGGTTTGTCTGGCTGTAGGTGTTAGCATCTGCATGCAGGTCCCAGGGGAAGGGAGGAACAGAAAGATCCTCCATCCTCGACTGCCCTTCTCCAAAGACCTTCAGCTCAGTAGGAGCTGCTTTGACCTCTGCCAAGGGCAGGCAGCCCGGTTATCAGAGCTGGAGAAGACGTGGAGCTGAAAGAGGCTGGAAACTCATCCAAGAGAAACATCTGAAACAAGTCAGCTCCAGCTCAGTGTGGGCACCCGTGCTGAGGAACCCTGCTGCTGTGCCTGCCTGTGGGGCTGTGCATCGTGCACACTGCTCCTTTCAGGGGTGGGCACGTGAAGCTAATGACTTTTGGCAGCCTTTAGTTGACAGTTCCACGTTTTGGCACACTGGGAATGATCTCACAGTTCCCGTGGCTTGGAACTGAGCAAAAAATCAGACTTTTCCTCCTGATGGTTGTAAAAAATATTAGCCTTTACTTAGGGGGTAAAACTGGCGTTTAAAGATCTCGGGGTGTGAGTGTGGGTTTCACTACAACCACTGTGAGGACATTCCGTGGGTCACAGTCCTGTGCTGGGAGGTTTTCATCTAATAACCCACCCACAAACATTCCCATGGTGGAGGGAGCAGCCTGAACCATGGAATTATCCCAAGGTAGGAGAACTTTTGATGCTCTGGATGAACTGGCTGGAAATGGAGCTGTAACAGTAGAGCTCCAGCATCACTCATTTCTGATTTATACCCTTGAATTCCTTTTATTTCACCCCTCTGAGCTGCACTGGTGTTGGGCAGTTCTCAGCTGCCTCAACAGCCTGGGGTGAGTGTTGTATCAACATGAGAAGCCCCCCAGTCTCTGCTTTGCTGCCTCAGCTGGGTCAGTCTGGATGTTACCACCATCATGCTGGATTTCTCAAAAGCTGAGCTTCCAATCTGCTCCAGCACTTGCTCCAACACTTGCCTGCCCCTGTGCCTGGATCCCTTTGGCAGTCACGGGGCCCTGTGTCCCCGGGCAGAGGGGAAATGCAGGATCATATGGAAAATACCCATAATGTTGTGGAGTTGTGTTGCCTTGGGAACAGGAGCTCAAAGCAGAAAGCCATCACGTCACTGGGTGGAAAGCTGCCTGCTGGGGAGGATGCCCTGAGTTCTGGCCTTAAACAATGACATTGCAAAAGACTGACACATCAAAGGCCAAGAGCTGCTCTGCGGGTTAGTCTTCCACTTCTTTTGACCTTTAACTATAAATTGTCCCTCTTATCACCGTCTTATAATATAATCTTAGATTATGCATGATTTTTTCATACTTTTGCATTAATAAATGGGACTGTGTATTCCCCTCTTTCTCTCTTTCTCTGTGACTCGCTGGGAGTAAAATACTCCATCAAGAAATGAAAGACTCCATTCACTTTCAGCTCACATAAAAAACGCATGGGACCTTCTGCAGCCTGTACCCAGATGTTAGACATAACAGCTTTTCATCTTTCAGTCTAGGTTGCTTTTATTTAGGATTGAG
>VYZU01021597.1:0-27742 GCA_013401355.1 Ceyx cyanopectus | reverse complement strand
TCTCTCTCTCTGCTCAGCTGCTCTCTTCCTGAGCTTTGGTTTTCTGGAATTTTTAGTCATATGGGATCTGTCCCTCTGGTCCAAGTGATGCTCTGACTAATTCACACTGCCCCACCATGCTGGGAATTTTTGTGGTGTAGTGCTCAGAGGTGATTCATCTGCAACACTCCTGATGAGCTGCACCTAGGGAAGAGCATTTCCCCAGACTCCTGCAGTTCCATCCTCCAGGATGAGGGGTGAACTGTGCCCCCTTGGCTTCCCAAAGGCTCTGCAGTTCTCTCCTTGATGTGGCTGTGCTGGGGTCCAGGAGCCTGGCTATGTAATTCCTTAAAAACCTGGCAGAAATGGCTTTGCCATCAAGAGCTGTTTGTACTTTGATTTATTTTAAACAAAAAAAAAAAGCCCTCACCTGAATCTTGACTCCTTCTCCTGTCTCTGGATGTGTCCCTCCAGCTTTGAGAGGAGCTGTTAAATCTCTCGAGCTACATCTGTCAGTGGAGATTCTACCAGCAGATGGTGCAAGAATATCCAGGTTTTGTTCCCTCCTATCTCTGCTTCCAGGAGTGAGTTACAGCTCTGCGAGATGTAATTCCAACCTGAGAAAAGAGACAGGGAGAGATTTGAGTTTTAGATTATGTCTTGTGATACAACACCTGGCTTCTGAGCTGAGTAGAATAATTCCTGCAGAGGAATGTCTGCACTGGTGCTGGGAGCTCCTCCTCCCAAACTTCTTCACTCCCCTTGCTGCCTGCAGATTTTTTTCTCTCACATATTCTCACTCTCCAGCTGCTGTTGTGCTGTTTCTGGTTGGGAAAGGGGACAGAGCATGTGGATATTGAACAATATGATCCCTGAATATTCACTTATATTCCTTCAACCAACAGCCAGCCCTGTCTTAGCATTTGAGAGTCAGCACTGCCATTTTTGTGACTGGTTTCTTACCTTTCCTGCAGCAAGAAGCATATTCCTGGGGAATTCTTTGGTGAGCAGAGCTGCTGCAAGAGCACAACATCCACACACAAAAGCCACAGCATCCTTCTGACAGCACAGGAACCCCCCCAGATTTATAGGCCTGTTGCTGATATGGCTGCAGGGTTTGGAAGCTGCAACAGCTAAAGGTTGTGGAGGAGGGTTTTATTCCTGCAAGGGACAGGGCTTTGTGCTGGAGACTTCCTCCAAGAGTCCAGAAATCCCATCTCTGGGGAATCTGCTCTTTTCCAGACATTTGGTTATTTTTGGCCATGTCTGTGGAGATTTCTGTTTTCCCAGTGCAACTATTTTTGTAGCATGTGGCTGTGAAGCCTGCAGTACTAAACAGGATTGAATCCTGCACATCTCAGTGTCTCAGGACCAAACAATAACTGCCTCTTGCACCTGCTCCTGCTTTGGCCTGTGTTTGCAACACTCCTTTACTGTAAGAAGCTGAGGCTCCTACACAACAGTTCCTTTATTGAGCCTGCTAAGCCACCATAAATATTTAATTAGGTGTTGCTCTATTTTTGGAAAGATACAGAAAAAAAGAAATGAACCCCATTTCCTTACATTGAAACAGAACATTTTCCTGCTGGAAAGAGAAATGTCCCTGCATTAACCACTGACAGGGAGCTGTATTTTAAGAGGGAGCATAAAAAGCTGAGAGGGTGAAAAGGGAAAAAATAATCATCTGAGAGGGTGAAGGCAGAGGTGTGGCTGTAGTGTCACACTGCACAAATCCATCAGGGGATGGAGCTGCAGTGAAGATTTCACCCCACCCATTAACAAAACAGGTCTCCTAGGAGGGGTGGTTGCAATTAACTAATCATAAGGCTTCATTTCAGGCTCCAAACATTACCTTGTGTCATTGGACTTGAAATCACTTCCAGGAACACATTAAATGCCAAGAGTGAATCCTGTTTTCTCCTGGAGCTCTTACACTTCAGAGTCTTGCTGCCACCTGGGTTAGAAAGTTAATTTGATTAACCTGGTGTGGGCAGCTCACCTCTGCTGTGTCCTTGACTTCTGGGTCTGTGGCTTCCCACCCAAACCACCTCATCTCCCACACATCACCTCTCTTCACCTGGCTGATTTCTACTCCAGAACCTCCCCCTGGCCTTTTCAGTGGTTAAAGAAAAAAAGAACAAGATTAGAAAACCCAATTCTAAAATGCTGTAATTGCACAGACCTCAAAACCACTGTTTGATGGCACTAACCAGTGTCATTTGACTTGGGATCTGCCAGGGCAGGGTGCTCTAGTGAACACAAACCTCCCTGGAGCAACTGGACTCCTGCCCTTGGAGTTTATTTCACTCTGTTACTGATTCAAGGTCCAAACACTGGAGATAGTTCATCCTATCTCATGACACCACCCTGGTCTTGATTACCCAGCACCTTCCAGCTCTGGGTGAAGAGACTCCTCTAAAGCAGATTTAATGAAACACATTATTAAGCAGCTGAGCAGCTCTGGGACTGCTGAGCACCACCCACGTGCATCAGGCTTCCTTACACAAGCTGGTTGTCTCATACAAAAGAACCTCTGTAGCCCTGAGTGTCTGTTAACTGCAGTGAACTCCATGGGTTTGCTGTGTGGAGCTAAATGCCACAGTGCAGAGCTCGGGGTGGGAAATCCAGCAGCTCAGCATCCAGCCAACTCTGGAGCTCTGCAAACCTCACCAGCCAAGTAAATTAATCTTTAGGTCGATCTATACCTTGAGAAGCTGAACCTTGGCTCCTCAGCTGATGGAGGAGATCTGACCCTGCAAGGAAAAGCAAAGGAGCATTAAGCAGGTGTGTGAGTGAGGAGCCAATTCCTGCCCTCATTCAAAGGTGTGTTTAGAGATACTGATCTGCAATCATCACTCACTCAGGTAGCAAGGCAAGAAACACCCAGACTGCAAAGCAATTTCCCAAATTAAACTGATTTTAAACACTATTGGCACGAAGCACTAGGATTCTGATTGTGTTTTCCTCAGCAAATTGCAAAGTTATACACTGCTGTGTGAGTTGTGAGGGAACTGCCTGACAAGTGGTGAGTAGAAGACCCTTGGGTGTGGATTGGCCACTACCAGGGCTAATAGTTTGAAAAATGATGTCAATCTGTGGCAGCCACGTGGGATTTTACACAAGTTTTCCAGTGAAGTCACGGGTGCAATTGCAATAAACTGGGTTTTAGCTGAACAGGCTTTTCCTTAAAGGAACTGGTAAAACCAGTGCTTTAAAAGTGTGTCTGCCCCATGGAAGTCCTCAGTTTTCCAGATGGAAGTTGAATCTTTAGCAGATTTCTGATCTTTTGGGGTGATATTAACTCACATGGCATCACAGTAACCTGACATCAAGCAGCTGATTTGTGTTTCACAGAAGGAATCAACTACAGCAATGCCTCCATTGTTGCTTCTCCCACCTCACACTGCCCTGAGTCCTGCCAGAGGAGAGCTGGGAAAAACATCAACCCTTATAAGGAGTGAATAAAGCAATTTTCAGAGCCAGGAGAGCTTGTGAAATGTGGCAACCATCCCATATGTAGAGACAAGACGTCAGAATTCACAGCAAGTGAAGCCACAAAAAGAATTATTGGGGCCTTTCATCATAAACAGAACAACTGTGTGTCCCACAGATGTTCACTTTGCTGCACGACTTATGTTAAACCAGTTCATTCCATCACAGAAATGAAAGCAACACTTCAGGTTGAGCAGAGAGCAGCTACTGATGGGGTCACAGGGGCCTGAAATTGACTTTGCTACGTTTCCAGAGATAACAAGATGCATTTGACAACCTCTCATTAGTTGGACAGTCAAAAGATTTTTCATTTAAAGCAAAAACTTAAAAAAAAGAAAAGTCTGAGCATAGAAAGGGGTCTTTGTAAAGAGGGTGATGAATCTATAGCTAGCACATATATGTGACTGGTAATAAACACATTTTCTCCCAGCTCTCATCAGCCTGAGTCGCTCCGACTTTGTTTACACTGAAAAGTTTCCGCTGACCTCCTGGTGCAGCCCCCTCTGCAGAGCTGCCCTGCAGGGGCCCGTGTACAGAGCACAACGGAACAAGCTGCAGGATTTTCCCACATACCGTCTTTTGTGAGAGCACTCGATCCCCGCACCAGGATTTTCTGCAGCCTTAAGAGCCTGAAGGAAAACTATGATTTATTGCATTCTTCTCCATAGCTGTGCGGGTAAAGCCTTTAAGCTCGGATCTCACAGGAGTTACAGGCATAATCCTCGGTTTACGAGCGAAAAAAGCCTGTGATAGGGCTATTTATGTAGGTAGAAAGGGGGCTGAACCCGGACACGCAGCATCCCCCCGCACTTTGACGCGACTCCGCAGGGCCCGGGCGGGCTCTGCCTTGCCGGGGAGCACCCGGCGGCGGCGGGAAGCTCCAGAGGCCGGAATGGGCGACGCTCCCCATTCCCCTTCCCGAGGGGCGGCCACAGACACACTCGCACCCCCTGCCCCAGCCCAGCTCGCCGGTCCCGGTGGCGACCAGGCCGCAGGGCGGGCGGGAGAACGGGCCGCGGCCTACACAGCTCCGCCTCCCGCGGCGCGCACCAGCCGCGCTTGGCCGCCCGGCTTTTCACCGTCGGGTTCCCGGCTGTGGGTGGGCGGATCCCTCGAGGCCCGTCCCGGCCCAGCCCAGCCCAGCCCAGCCCAGCCCAGCCCGTCCCGGCCTAGCCCGGCCTAGCCTAGCCCGGCCCAGCCCAGCCCAGCCTAGCCCGGGCAGCGGGCCCAGGCCCCGCCCCTCCCCTCAGCTCCCCTCAGCGGGCCGCGCGCGCCTCGCTGCGATTGGCGGNCGGGGGAGGGGGGCGGGGGGGGGATGTCTCAGCGGAATGGTTCGGCCCGGCCTCCTTCCCTCCCCGTCTCGCGAGCCCCAGGCCTTTGGCCGGGCCGTTAGCAGCGCCCGCGCGCGCGCAGGCAGGACCTCTCGGGCTGCCCGACGTATTGCCTGATAAAAACGACGGAGCCCGAGGCGCCGGCGTTACCGGCGGAACCGCGCGGGGGGGCGTCGCTCGGTCGCCGCCGGCCGGCGGGAGACTGGCCGCCGTCGGTCGCCATGCCCCTTCGGCTCTGGCGGGCGCCGGCGGTGGTTCGCGCTCCGGCGTTTGAGCGGGGCGCCCGCCAATGCCTGGGCGCGAGGAGGGGTGAGGGCGCGGGTCCTGGCGGCGCGGAAAACGCGCCAAGTTTCCCGTTGTGGGGCGAGCGGCGCCGGGGCGCCCCGCGGTCTCCATAGCAACCGGCGGGCGGCGGCGGCGGCCCGAGCCGCGTCACCATGTAGCGGGTGAGGAGAGGGGACGTAACGGTGCGGCCGCCAACCACTCCCCAGGGCCCGCCGCCGCTCCCGGGGGCCGGCCCGGGCCCGCCGCGCCGTCTCCGGGCGAGCGAGCGGCCCTCCCGGGGCGGGCGCGGAGCGTGAGGGCGGGCGGGCGGCTCTCGGAGGTCGGGGCGCGGGACGTGCTGGAGGGGGGGGTGCCGCTGCGGGAGGGAACGCGCTTTGCCGCCGCGCCGCTCGGTGCTTCCCGCACTAGAAGTAAATGGCGACTCCCGCGCGTGTGTCTGTGTGGCAGGTTTCCCGGCCGGGCTGCCCGCCTCCCCCGCTCCCCCGCCCGCCAGGAAAGATGCCCGGGGTCCTGCCGAGTGACAGCACCGGGCCTGCCAGAGGGAGCCCTTCCAAGAAGAACAGGCTTTCCCTGAAGCTCTTCCAAAAAAAGGAAGCGAAAAGAACCCTGGATTTCACAGAGTCCCAGGAAAATGAGCCAAAAAGTTCAGAATTCAGAGGCTCGGAGATGTACGTAAGGGGTGCGCTCTGGGTTCCGCGGCTGAGCAGCGAGTAAACAACGCGGCTCCGGCCGCACCGCCCCTTCCAGGCAGCAGGGTGTGCTGGGCAAACCCTTAAGCCGACTTAATCGAACTGAACTCGCTATATAATTTCTGCAACTCTCCTAAGAAAACAAGTTTGCCGTGCTAGGGATGCTTGTCTGGCTGGCAAAAAACTTTTTTGTCAGTTGGGAGATTATTTGAAGTGAGTTATTCTGGTGCTGAGCCGTTGAAATTTATTAAATCATAGAGTTTTGCAAAATGAGGCTTTAAAACCACCCAGTGGTTTTTTATTAAGCTTCTTTCTGCTCTCAGCAAAAGGATCAGTTGTGCTGCTCACTTGTTGCTCGTGAGGGTGTTTGAAGCCCTGAGCAAACCTGTCAACTCCTTTCACTGCAGCTGGGGAGGAAATTTAAATAGGAGAAATTGCTCAATTGTGGTCAATTACCACAGGGTGTAGGAGACTGGCACCTTTGGTTGCTTGGTTCTGTTGTGTCATTCCAGTGCATTGCCACAGCAGATGCTGGGCCAGCTTTAGTGCTTCCTTTTGGTTCTTATTTAATCCTTTGGGTCTGGATCCAGAGAAGTGAAGCAGAAGCTGGAGACAGGAGTAGCAAAATCTGTGCTAGATTTTCTTAGTGCTGCCTTAGGAATGAACAAAGAAGGTAGAAAAGAGAACTACTTTAGGTTCCTGTTGTCTCCTGGTTGGAACTAACAGCAGTCACCTGCTTCTTCTAAACCTGGCTTGGATTTTCTGTAGGTTGCTGAAGAGAAGCTTTACAGCTGAGTGCCCAGAGCAGCCCCATGGATGCTCAGAAACACTTCTGGCATGGTTTTGGTCTGTGTGTGTGCAAGTCACTAATTCTCTGAGCTTGCTGGGCAGTGGTGGATGGCTGGGACAGAGGGGTGCTCATAGCAGGAGTCAGAACCAGCCTCTCAAGCTCTCTCCTCTCTCTCCACCAGTGATCAGGTTGTTCCCGCCGCGCAGCCACCCTCCCTGGTCAGCTGTGAGAAGAAAGACAACATGCTGCCTTTTGTGGGCTTGAACAACCTGGGTAACACCTGTTACCTGAACAGTGTCCTGCAGGTAAGGCTGTGTCCAAAGGGGGGGCCTCAAAACCCCCCCCATCCCAGCACCACAGCCTGGGGTTTGAGTGTAAACACCCGACGTGGCCCTGGAGTCGCTTCTGACCTCGCTGAGTTATTCTCTTTTCATCTGTTGCTTTCAGGTGTTGTATTTTTGCCCTGGTTTTAAAACTGGAGTCAAACACTTATATAATATCATTTCCAAGAAGAAAGAATCTTTGAAGGATGAAGGAGAGCAAAAGGCAGAAAAGGTACCGTAGTGCACGACGTGGCCCTTTAGCCCAATCCTGTGAGTGAGGCTGTGCACCAGGAGTGCAACCAGCATTTAACTGGGATTTCTGCTCTTTGTAAGAAGTTTTCCAGTATTTTACATTTTCCTACAGTGCTGTTTCAGGGAAACACACATTTGAGTTGTTCTGAACTTGTGTTCAAACTTGAGTGTTCAGAGCGTCTGTAAAACTATTAAGAGAAGAAATTAATGAAGATGCCTGACCCTGATCCTGATGTTAAGATGATTATACAGCACTTAGAGTGGATAGAATGGAAGTTGGGTTTTAAATTAGTGGCTAGCCTGGCTTTTATGTTTGTTTTCTACTAGAAAAAGAGCCACATGTTGTCCAAAACTCACCTGCTTCCCACAGCAGACCCTAAGAAACATGTTAGAAAACTAAGAGCAGGAGAGAGAAAGTTTAACTTGCTGCTAGAGACAAATCTGCAAAGATTTTTATTCTTTTTCTATTGCAGGGAAATTGTAAAGAAGATCCAGTGGCAAGTTATGAGCTGATCTGCAGCTTGCACTCCCTGATTGTGTCAGTTGAGCAGCTCCAAGCCAGCTTCCTCTTAAACCCAGAAAAATACACTGATGAACTCGCTGCTCAGCCCCGAAGGCTGCTGAACACCCTGAGGTACAAACCCCCTTAAAACACCTGGTCAGAGCTGTCACCTGCAGTGACACTGTTATCATTACACAGCACAGCTTGAGAGACTTCTGGGAGGGAGATGGTCTGAAATTTGGGGTATTAGAAGAAGTTTTATTGCTTTACCCCGATGATACCATAAATTTGGATGTAAACTTTCATTTTTGTAAGAACAGAACTTAAATCCAGCTGGGGATTTCGAGCTGTTCTTAGCCAGAAGGATGTAAATATTTTCACTGACCCAACCTGCAGCTGAACTTGTGGTTCAGTGCCTCAGGCTGAAGCTGTCTGTGACAGTGAGGACTTCTCTCTAGGCCTGGAGAGAGGATCCTCCCCTGCTTTTATATCTCTCTAGGCCTGAGAGCTGTCTGTGACAGGGAGGACTTCTCTCTAGGCCTGGAGAGAGGATCCTCCCCTGCTTCTATATGTAAATGCCATCATTTAAATCTCAAATTAGCAAAGACTAACTAGTCTTCATTGGTTTCACAGAGAGCTCAACCCCATGTACGAAGGCTACCTGCAGCACGATGCCCAGGAGGTTCTGCAGTGTATCCTGGGTAACATCCAAGAAACCTGCCAGCTCCTGAAGAAGGAAGAATTGAACAAGCTGCCCGTGGAAGAGCCTCCAGCTAAGCTGGAGGGAAAGCTCCATCAGAACACTGAGAGCAATGGAAGTGGCAGCCCTGCTGAGGAGGAGGAGGAGGAGGCACCGAACGGCCAGGGCGCAGAGCCCGCCGAGGACAAGCTGCTGAAAGGCAACGGGAAGAGGAAAAGCGACACCGAGGGTGGCAACGTGAAGAAAAAATCCAAAGTATCAAAAGAGCAAATGGCAGCAGAAGAAAATCAAAGACAAACCAGGTCCAAGAGGAAAGCAACAGGGGAAAAGCTGGAGAGCCAGAGCGATGCCATCGCCAAGTGCGACGAGGGCGCGAAGCCGACGCAGAAGAAGTCGCGGCTGAAATTAAACTGGTTGAAATCTTCCTGCAAACAGCCCAGCATCCTCTCGAAATTCTATAGTCTAGGTAAGCTAACCACAAACTTGGGATCCAAGGACCCAGGGAAGGAGTGTGACGAGTGTGAGCTGGAGGAGTCCTCTGTGAAGTGTGAAAATGGTGTTAAAGAAGAGTGTCGGGAACCAGCGTCGCCCGTGGAAAGCCAGCACGAGAAAGGAACTGAACCAAAAAAGGAAGGTTGGTGAATGAGTGGAAGGGCTTAAAATTAGTGTAAGAAATGAAAAATCAGCATAAGAGCTCTCTAAATACACTTATTTTTTCAGGGATTGGAAAAGAATTTTATGAAAGAGGATTTATACTTGTAATTCTTGTTATAACCTGTTGGGCTTAGAACTTAAGTATTTCTCTGACATTATAGAATTGTTGTATGATATATAAAAAAAAAAGGCAGAATATGCCCAGGTTTGTATGATGACTAATTTTTGTCATCCATAGAAACAGGCAGTGGATTCAAGATGTAAAGTAAGGTGACAGGAGCAAACAGGATCAGATTCCATTGGCTGTGGCTTTGTGCCCCAAGTCTTTACAAACCTCATCCTCTCCTTCCCTCCCTGTTCTTTATTCCATATTTTCTGCCTTCCCAAGCACTAGGAAGGGCACAGGATGTATATTATATATGCTAACTAGCAGGTATGGATTTTGTTCATGCTGGTGAACCAAGGTAGTGGTTGATGGAAAGGTCTCTGTATGAACTCAGTACTTACTGAGTCAGAACTTTTCATTCTGATCCACCCACTGATTTCTATAAAAACTTGAAGGAATGCAGAATTCAGTTCTGTATTTCTTCAGCAGATTGGACTGAAGTTTGCCAATGAATTTAGAAACTATTGGAGGAGAGGAATGAGAAAAAACAGAAACCAGGTAAAACCACAAGGGTGATGTTCCTTGAAGGGACCAACAGTCTGTACTGAGAAGGCTGGTGAGAAATGGTTTTCCAGAATGTTACACTGTCACACTTCAGGTATAAAAGAACCAAATCTTAAGAAATAAAGTTTGAGGGCCAAGAGAAAGGGGCCTCCTGTTTAGTTTTGACTAGATGATACTGTGAAAATTCCACGTGATAAGCAGCTCTTTTTATTCTTCCTGTTTGGAATCCCTACAGGGCCATGTCTGTAACACGGTGATTTTCCAAGGACAGAAAAGTTCTGAAGTGTCTTCTGAATAAAATACATCCTTGATAAGTGATCTGGTGTCTATTTTTTCTTTAGGTACAGATCTGGCTGTTTATGAACTAGTGGAGAAACTGTTCCAGGGCCAGTTAGTACTGAGAACAAGATGCCTGGAGTGTGAGTGCTTCACTGAAAGAAGAGAAGATTTCCAGGACATCAGTGTTCCTGTGCAGGAAGATGAGCTTTCCAAAACTGAAGAGAGCTCTGAAAGTAAGTCATTAGCAAAGTGGGTTTCTGCTTCAGCTGGCCAGTGAGGAAGGACAGTGCTGCAGTTCCCAGGAATGCTGCTCCTCTCTGCTGGCTCAATCACAGGCTGTTCTGTTATCTCTTGTCCTGATTAACTTCAGACTTTGGAAGCCCAGTGCTGATACTGTGACAGATCCACAATATGTGAAAATTCTTTCAGATCTCAACACAGAACATGAGCTGCTCACAGTCCTTCACAAGTTTTCTTTTTATTTGGGTCTTCCCAGATAAGAAATTCTTGTGCTTTTTCCTCATTTTAGAAAAACTATCTCGATTTTTTTAACCCAAATAAACTTTTTTTTCCTCATTTACTGTAAAGAATACTCTTTTTTTTCCCTTGTATTTTAGTGTCATTACCCAACAGCATTTGTATTAGAGCTGTACATGTTCAGCCTGTGGAATCTTTTCCAAATTTGAGTGATCTTAATCTTTAGCTGTTTTCAAACATACACGTGGCAATAATACATTGTGAAATTTGGAATTTTAAATAAATTCATTTTAGTTCCCACGGACTTGAATTTGGAGCAGCTTTTACTACTTTTGCCCCCAATTTCCAGATGTGGCAGCAGATGAAAAAAAAAAGCTTTTGGAAAACCATTGATTTTTAAAGTAATTATATCCAGCAAGTGATATTTGCTTTGTTTCCTACAATGATTGGAGTGTTTTTTCAGTTTCCTGCATGCTGAGAATTCTTTCCAGTGTCACTGGAACTGCTGAACGTGTCTTCACTCAACTGGTTCTGTTGTTATCCTGGTGGGATGCCTGGAAAACGTAAATAACAGCATCTCTTTTTTTTTTTTACAGTTTCTCCAGAGCCAAAAACAGAAATGAAGACTCTGAAATGGGCAATTTCCCAGTTTGCATCAGTGGAAAGGATTGTGGGAGAGGATAAATATTTCTGTGAGAACTGCCACCATTACACAGAAGCAGAGCGCAGCCTCTTGTTTGACAAGATGCCTGAAGTCATCACCATCCATCTGAAGTGCTTTGCTGCTAGTGGCTTAGAGTGAGTATGGAGATTGACTCTCTTACCACACACCCTGTGATCCTGGGAGTCTCACCAGAAGAGGCGGAAATGTTTTGTAGCTCTTCCCAAAGCAGGTTGTTTAGATTGAAATTCACTTAGATGGGTGGGGGACAGCCCCTCGTTCCACAAAGGCTTTTCTGCTGTTACAGGCAGTGGTAGGAATGAGCTCCAGAATGATCTCTGCTTCCAGGAGACTTCTTAACAGGAAAAGTTGGATGTGTGCTCTTAATGACAGCCTGATGCTTCTTAAAACTTAGTTTGCCTTTAATAGGCCCAGGTTTAAGTATTTTAGCAGAATGAGAACTGAGAACAAAACTGAATTTTATGGTCACAGCTGGTAGGTTTGGTCTCCAACTGAAAGCAAGTACTAAAATTCACGGAAAAAAATTAAGCAATCAACATTTTAAAGTTCTAACACAGCACATAAATCCTTCAAAGTCCAGTAATATCACTATCATTGATGCTCAACTGCTGAGCAATCAGTTTGATGTTACATACTATAGCAATCCCTATTTTTTTTAACAAGATTATTCATTTAAGAGTGTTCTTGACCTTTTCTCATATTTAAGAATTCAGGGATTTCATTTGGGAAGGGGGAGGGAAAAAAGCCAACCACACCCCTGCCACATCCCTGCAGTACTGTACACAGGTGAACCAATGCCATGACACTACATGATAGTGTACATGATTGATACAGCATTTTGCAGTAAACTGAGTAAACTGTTTCTCCACTGCAGATCAAATAATGAAAAATGAGAGAAGGCTTCATCAGGAAAAACTGCTCTTTAAGTATAAAATGTTACCTCAGATCCTTCAGAAAATCCTTACACCATTAACTGTGGTTTTGAGAGCAGCTACAGAATTTGAGTCACATTTTCAGGATTTAGTCTGTATTTCCTGGTACTCACTAAAATACAACTTTTGCTGTCTGCATTTAACTTTATCAGATGCAGCAAAAGCTGATAAACTTGTGTGGCTTTTCACATCCCCTCCAGTTGGCATCTGCTCGGGGGAGCCAGGCACAGCCCTCCCTGCACCTCTCTTTCCTCACCCCATGGCCAGTTCTGAGCCATCAACACTGAGCTGCTTTCTGACATGTGGCCAGTTATCAAGGTGCAAATGATTTTGGCCTTTTTACCTCCCCAGTTTCCCTGAGGTTTGAATTTCCCTGGGTGTTGGCTTTACCCCTCTGGAGCCAGTGTGCCAGCAGGAAGTGCAGCCTGTGAAGCCTTCCATGGAATTCAGTTTGTCATCGTGTGTCACGGAGCTATTTTAGAAGGTGAAGTGTGTAGTTTGGCACTGCACAGATCCAGAGTGGAAGCTGGCAGGTGATTTCTCAGGGGGCACTCTGCACAACTGCTGGAAACTGCAGGCAATGTACAGTAGATTTCTAAAATGATTGTCAAGGGTTATATCAAGATACTTACATAGGAAGTTTATGGTTGGTAAAACTAGAATCCTTGCTCTGCCTGCTTTGAGGTTTTGGGTTTGGGAGGATTTGGGTTTCTGACACAGTAGAAGGAAATTCCTCTGTCTCTGTAGTGTCTGTTAACATCTCTTCATACAAGTCTAGGATGATAACACAGAAAATTGTCTTTTCATTGTTCTGTACAATACTTGTCACAACAAGGCAGAGAAAAAGTTGCACACCTTTGACAAAAGGCAGAGCAGCCCCTGATGGGAGATGGTGTCCTGCTGGGATTACAGGCTCAGAAAACACAACCTGAGATGTCCTGGAAGGAAACTTTTGAGTATTATCTTGCTTGCTCCTACTTTTGCTGCTTTCTTCTGTTTCTGTGGGGAAACTGCAGCTTGCAGGTTAACCAGCCATCTCTGTCACCTCTTCTTCTGTCCTAGCAGTCTTCAGGTGCTTGCTCCAAAACAGACCTGTACACAGGTCAGACTGAATCTAATCTCCTGTGGTGTTCCTCATGTGTCCTCTGAATCATCTCGTTCATTTTCTGCCAAGCCCTAGCAGCCAGGGACTAAGGAAGCAGAGTGGAGAGATCAGATGTACTGGAGTCACTGATGAAGCTGGAACTGCTTAGAAGATCTCCCAGTTTTTGGCTTGGATGTTTTATCTTGGACAAGCCCATGTGATTTCTAAACATTTTGATCTGGAGTAGTAAAGTGAAGCTGCAGATCCAGAGGGGATGAGCTGAGGCTGGCAAACCAAAGCACTGTCTCACAGGGGCATCCAGAGTCACTCTCATGGTGCTTTTTGAACAGTGAACTGTGATGGAGCTTCCCCCAGTTGAGTTGTAACTCACTGTAGATCTAGTCCTCTCTTCATAGGTGAGATGCCAGCAGTTTGTCCTGAAAGCAGGAACAGACTGTTCCACTGGACTGAACTCAGGTTTTTTAACTAAAAACCTTCACACAACTTCTCTTGGCTCCCATAAAAACATTGTTTTGCTTCTCTGTTGTGCTCTTCTGAGTTGTAAATAAATGAAGAGATACAAAGCAGAGGGTAACAGCACTGGCAGCATTTGCAGTTAGTGGGGATTTGCTTCATCTTTTTTAGATGCTGGCTTGGTGGGTTTCCATTTTGTTTTGTGTTTTCTTAATAAATCAGCCAGTGTGAAAATCTACTTGCCTGAGGATGAGTAATTCTCTTTGGCAAGCGTGTGCATGCTCAGCCTGGGAAGCTATTAAGAAGAAATGTGTCACTGGTAACATCTAATTAAGCTTTTCCACTAAGTAAATTTAACATTTGGTGAGAAAATTAGATTTTTATCCTGTGCAATGGCATCAGGTAAGAGCAGGTGATTTACATTATTTTTTTAAATGCTCACTTTAGGTCACATTTGCTAATTGGCAACACTGGAAACCTTTAATTTGCAGTATTGCACATCCTGATGTGTTCAAAGTGTTGCAGGAAAACAGCTCAAGTCCTTCAGGGTCTGCAATAATTTGAGGTGTTCATTCAGTGCAGTGGGTAAAGTTCCACTAAGTTATGGCCTCAAAAAAGTTGTAGCTGCTGAAAGCAGGTTTGTTGTGTATGAACTGCTGTGCATCAGTCAGAGGAGGCAGAGTACTTGGCATGCAATTTTTCTGTCTTCAGATTCTTATTAAGAAGAACAAAAAGCTAATAGGAACAGATTTCCTCTCTTATTCCCTCCTCTCCAAATCTTTCTGATGCTGGATCTCATTCAGAAGAAAGGTAGAGCCTGTTTTTTAATGTTTTTGTGTTCATATGACTGTTGCAGTGTGCTTGAGTGGAACTGGGCTTCTGATCTGGAGCATCAGCAAGCAGTTTCTTGACCCTCTTCTGAATATCTCTATTTTTGTCCACTACTAATAGGGATTTTCAGAAGATTTTCAGTTCTGTTATTTCTGATTCTATGCTCTTTTGTGTTTCTTTTGGTGTAGTCCAATGTTTATGGTCAGCCAAGGTCTAAAATGAGTTTTCAGTTAATTAGACTTGAGTGACTGAGGACATTGTGTGTGTGTAAATGTATTTCTGTTTCTAAGAGGTTATGGCTGTGAACATGAGTGACATGTTTAGAAGCAGAATGAAAACTAAACCCAGTAAACCAGAAGTAATAGGCTGTTATTGCAACTGTGCTCATACTGTTACAACAGACCTACAGTTCTCTTGGATTAAAGATAGTTACTCTTTCTCAGGATGAAATGTAAGTTGAGTAACAGTAGTTTGCTCTTTGGCATCAAAGGTTTACAGGGTTTGTCTATATTCCTCTAGATTTTTCCCTACAACACCCAAACAGTTGAGCAAGACTGAATCACCACTGAAATCAATTAGGACATTAAATAAAGGGGTTAATTAACTGGGCTGATGCAATATGTAAATCACATCAGATGGAACTCACTGAAGGAGACTAATACACAATAATGTGAAAGTCTCAACACTTACTTTCAAACTCTTGAGAAGATCCTTATTGTAATGAAAGGAGCTAAACTTTGCTCACTTAAGTTTGTTCCCTATGAACAAAGTGCCAACTGTGGAATCCTGGGTGCTTTTCCCAATTAAATCAGCTAGGTAATTGTTTAAAATTCCTGAATACCATAGGGCAGCTAACGAGGAATCCCTGGCAGTAAGTGTTAGTAACTTACTCATCCTCAGCTAACTGCATTACCATTGGCAGCAGGCTGCAGTGCACTGAGGGGATTGAAGATTTAAGGGTTCTTTGGAGTGAAATTAAAGCTACTTAAAGTAAATCAGATTTGTATTCCTTGAAGTAATGAGACTTCGAAGGGTTTGGGGGGGAAAAAAAAAAAACCCAAAACAAATCAACTTTGCTTCTTTCAACCTTGGATGCTGAAGAGTTGAGTCAGGAAAGCAGGATGGGAAGCACTTTTGGAAAGAAGTGCAAGTGTTGGTGCCCAGAGGCATAAATGAGAACTGAGCAATTAACTCCTTAAAGGTTGCTAGAAAATGGTTAGAAAGTGGTTAGAAAATCCATTTTAGTGCTTCAGAAAAAGGGGAATCTCTTAAATAGCTGAAATAAGTAGTGTAAGGCTGTAAGATTTAACAAGATGTAGATGAAAAATAACAACATGACAGCCATGTAAAAATGTCTGCTGAACAGGGGTTCTTGATAAGCAAGTTGGGAAGTGAAAAACTCCTCAGATTTAGAACTTTTGGGTAGAAAGAGAAGAAACAGAAGATAAGGGCCCCTTAAAGCAGCATCAGTGTGAGGGGTGACGGGCAGAGGGGTTTCATCTCCCATCTTTCTTCTGAAGGTTCGACTGCTACGGCGGCCTGTCCAAGATCAACACTCCCTTGCTGACTCCCCTCAAGCTGTCCCTGGAAGAGTGGAGCACGAGGCCGACCAACGACACCTACGGCCTGTTCGCGGTGGTGATGCACAGCGGCATCACCATCAGCAGCGGCCACTACACGGCCTCGGTCAAGGTGACTGACCTGGGCAGCCTGCAGCTGGAGAAGGGGAATCTTATCCCCGACCAAACCTACGAGGCCATCAAACCGGAGCCGCTGAACGAGGAGGAGGCCAGAGGCCTGGCCGAAGACTACGACGACGGCGAAGTGTCCTTCAGAGTCAACGGCGGCGCGCAGCCGGGGAAGGTGCTGGCCAAGAAGAGCATGGAGGCCGTGGGGCTGCTGGGGGGGCAGAAGAGCAGGCCCGACTGCGAGCTGTACAGCAAACCCCTGAACCCCGACAAGTTCCTGAGCGCGGCTCCCGAGAGCAGAGCGGCCGAGAACGGCGGGAGCGCGGAGAGCGGCGGGGGGCCCGGCCAGCAGCACGGCCTGGCGCCCGGGGGACTGGAGAACAAAGCTCTGTACGTGCTGCAGAGCCTCAAAGAGTACGAGGGGAAGTGGCTGCTGTTTGATGATTCTGAAGTGAAGGTGACAGAAGAAAAGGACTTTCTGAATTCTCTCTCTCCGACGTCGTCGTCGACATCGACTCCTTACCTACTGTTTTATAAGAAGATTGTAGAGTGATCCCGGATCCTGACTGTAAATATTAGGGATTTGCATACACCAGTTGGTCTGATTTCCATCAAAACTACCTGGAATAAACAAGCTCTTTTGTTTTTTTGAAGTTACTGGATCATAATGTTTCTGGTCTTTTTTTTTTGTTCGGTGTTAAGTGGCTCAACTTGAATTAACAAACCAAGACATAGAACTTAACTCACAAGAATAACTTTGATGCTGGGGAATAGTGATATTGCCTTTTAGAAACACCAGTTTGTATAGTTCCTAAATGATGCCTACAGTACACAGTAGTGTTTTAACACAGCTCTAGGTCTCAGACATGCCTATTGTATTATTAGCTTCTTTTTTTTTTAAAAATAAAAGTTATTTGTATTCATATCCTGGAGTAAATGTATATTACCTAGCAAATTTCATCAGAAGTTGTGTATTTTTGTAACTTGGGAAGTAATACTTCATATTTAGTCTTTGGGCAACTGGCGTGGTTTATTCTCCTTACCCAGTTCTAGACTGTTCAGTGCAACTCGAAGCACAAGAAAAAGNTCTCCGACGTCGTCGTCGACATCGACTCCTTACCTACTGTTTTATAAGAAGATTGTAGAGTGATCCCGGATCCTGACTGTAAATATTAGGGATTTGCATACACCAGTTGGTCTGATTTCCATCAAAACTACCTGGAATAAACAAGCTCTTTTGTTTTTTTGAAGTTACTGGATCATAATGTTTCTGGTCTTTTTTTTTTGTTCGGTGTTAAGTGGCTCAACTTGAATTAACAAACCAAGACATAGAACTTAACTCACAAGAATAACTTTGATGCTGGGGAATAGTGATATTGCCTTTTAGAAACACCAGTTTGTATAGTTCCTAAATGATGCCTACAGTACACAGTAGTGTTTTAACACAGCTCTAGGTCTCAGACATGCCTATTGTATTATTAGCTTCTTTTTTTTTTAAAAATAAAAGTTATTTGTATTCATATCCTGGAGTAAATGTATATTACCTAGCAAATTTCATCAGAAGTTGTGTATTTTTGTAACTTGGGAAGTAATACTTCATATTTAGTCTTTGGGCAACTGGCGTGGTTTATTCTCCTTACCCAGTTCTAGACTGTTCAGTGCAACTCGAAGCACAAGAAAAAGGGTCTTGTAACCTTGTTTAGTGTATTGGGAGGAGCTGAACTTAATAGAAATGTTGGAATGGTCTAATTTGCATCACGTTGCATAGGTGTTGAATGGGCAAAGTGTAAATAGGTGTGATTAATACTTCAGGGGGAGCATGTAGTGTAATTAAAATAATTTTGTACTTTGGAAGAGTCAAGCCCTCTAATCTGCATATCTGTTTGGGTGGATTTGGAACTTAGTGGTGATCTTATAACAGTTCATTTGTACTTGGAGCTTACTGAAATGTGGGAAAACAAAAGCAATTGGCTTTGATGCTTTGTTAAGATTGTATATATGAAATAAAAAAAAGAAAATTATGATCTGCATCTGAGACGACCAGATCAGACTGTTGTGTGTGGAGAGGGGAAGGTGGGTTGGGAGACTCCTAAGAGATCTAGAAGACTTAAAGGGCTTTAAAAAAGAAATCACATTCTGGTTTTTAACTTATTTGCTCTACAACTAATTTGAAGGCACTCGACTAGAGAGAGGTAAGGTTCAGGGGCAAGTGGAAAGAGAAACATGATTGTAAAACAAGTGCAATGCTTGCCACTAAACACTAGAGATCAAAATCCCAAATCATTCTGTCAACAGAAAACTGTCTAAGCAAGGCTGGACTAAATTTAGAGTTGCTTATAAACTCATACTGTAGTAATTATCTTCTGCAGAGGAGAAAAATCTAGAATTACAAACACACTAAGACCTCTCCCTTTTCCAAAGCACTGTCACCATAATAAATAATAGTCTAAATCAAGAAATAACTACAGTAAAAATAATAATAAATAACTGTAACCTTACCTTGCAAGGGTAGCCAAATGACATTACAGAATGCTATTTTTGCCTGCCTGCAGTGTAGGGTTTGCTGAGTTTCAGCCTGCAAATGAAACTTATCTTTTTCATTCAACTGCAGGAACAGGAAATGTTCCAAGGAAACAAAATACTGTTATATTCAACAAAATATTGGCTCCAGTGCAATGGGAGGAAGCCCCAGCTGTCTTCTATGATATGGCACAGCTTGAGAGAAACATTCTTTGGAGGCAGCTGAACAGAAAACACCATCAGCTGGAACAGCCTGAATGGAAAAAATCCACTCCCCTGGCATATGGATAGACAGGGTAGGGTGTCTGGAGGCTTCCTCAAGTAAAGCACTTGCCACCCTTCTGACCCTCTGCCCTGTATTGCACAGGGCCTGGAGTTTGCTACAATGCAGAACAAAAAACCTCTGGAGCTGTAGGTGCTGCTAAGCCAGCCTGATTGCATTGGCATGGGGACACCCAGGAGAATGGTTTGGGTTGGAAGCAACCTCAGATCATCTCATCCAACCCCCCTGCCATGGGCAGGGGCTCCTCTCAACTTGAGCAGGTTGCTCAAGGCCTCACCCACCCTGGCCATCAACAACTCCAGGGATGGAGCATCCACAGCTTCTCAGGACAATCTATTCCAGTCTCATCACCCTCCTCCTGAAGAGCCTCTGCCCAAGATCCAGCCTAAACCTATTCTTCAGTTTCAAACCATTTCCCCTCAACCTATCCCTGCACCCTTGTGAAAAGTCCCTCTCCAGCCAAATCAAAAAGATATTTATCTGGCTTAAAACAAATCTTTCCTAGCTACTGAAACATTATACAAGGACTACTGCACATTAAGATTCTTTCTCCCATGGCAACAGTGACAAAGGGGAAACAAACCCCAATAAACATTTTACAAGCCTTTCCACACCAGTCTCTTCCACAGCTCCCTCCCAGTCCTTCCTCTGTATTTCCCATTATGAGAGTCCACAGCTCCCATACAGCTTCCAAAGCCTTGTCAGCACCCTGGGCTCTGCAACAGGCCTTTGGAGCAGGAAAAAAAATTACTTTAGTTAAAGGAGTAGTTTTTCTTTTATGCAAGAAAGTCAACACAGGGAATAAAAAATTACCCTCCCCACCCTAAAGCCCCCCTGCTGATGCAGAAGGGTGGGCACTTGCTACAGGTGCTAAAACACAAGGGGATGAACACCAAAGATACACACCCCCAGCACCTTCCAACATGTTGATGTAAAACCTAATTAGGTTTTAAAAGCCAACTACATACATTGGAAGTGATGATGTGTAATTGTTCACTCTCTTAAAAACTCCCCTTTTTTTCTTATTTTTCATATATATTAAAAAATATGTTTATAAAATTATTTTTTCTTTATAGGTTTATATATGTATGCATATTTAGGTATTTATAGAAAGAGAGCAAACTTGTTTTTAATCACATACCACCTCTTCCAAGGGTCCTGGTTCAATACAGAGAGGAAAAATCTAAGGATTTAGGAGTTGTGGACTCAGCTCCAACTCTGCTGTTTCCTCGAAGTGCCACCAAAAGAACTGCTGTAAAACAGATGGGTTTTCTTACATAACTCAAACCACAAAGAATGCTTCCTACGTAGGCTCTGAACTGAAACTGCTACTTTATGTTCTCTTTTTTTTTCTTCTTGAATTGAAAAAGGGACACAAAAAGCAGCCTAGCTGCACGTAGACTGCTAAGTGGGTCACACATGGAAGTCAGGAGGAGGTTACTGTGCTGTTTGGAGTTGCCAGGTGGGGGAAATGCCCACCACAGCAGTCACTGAAACTCCACCAGTACAGGAGGCAACAAGTTGTGCCTCCATTCTTCTGCTGGCTGCAGATAGAGTTCTTTTTCTTTGCAGGAATTTGTATTCAGATTTACAAAGGAAAAAGGACAGGGAAAATCATTAAAAAATCACCACTTGGTTAAGAAGTGTTACTAGAAAACTTACCTTTCTCTGAACCTTTTTTCCCCCAAGGATGGTGAGCTCTGAAGTCCAACGCACAGGGAATTAAAGTGTAAACATTCACATATTTAATAGTACCATCAAAATAACCATCATCACTACATTAAAAACTTCAAAAATGCATTTGGGTATGGTCCTAATATAAATTAAATATATGAACTAAACGTAAATAAATTTAACATTAGGTAATGCTATAAATAAAGGTAAATGCGTTTAGTGTACCTTTGAGTCATAAAAATGCCTTAAAAAACAGGTAAGTTTACAGCTTATCACCAATACTCTGGATACCACTGTCATGATTTTCTTTTTTTTTTTTTCAAACATTGAGAAGTCTACATTTGACAATTCAGAATGATTTTTTTGGCCACTGAACACTTTGATGGAGGAAGAGGTGTGTGGGATGTCCAGGATGAAGTCCAAGTTTTATTTTCACAATAAAACTTCTTTGATTCCCAGCGCTGATAACAAGGCTCTTTCTTTTCAAAACCTTACTTTTAAGTGCTTTTTTTTGTTTGTTTGTTTTTATTTTGGTTTTTAACTCGTTTAGATATCCATTTTGCGAAGGCTCATCCTGCTGAAGGAGTCTCTGAGGGAGAGAAAATACAATGATGAGCTCATATTTTCCACGATGAAATAAGAAGCCTTGTCAGATGAATGACTCTGCACTTGATTTCCAGTATTTTCTACAGCTGGCTACTACAAAAAAATGAAGTTTGCTGACATTAACTCACTGTCTTTGGGTCTGTATCTGGCATCACTCCACTGCCCAAGATTCATGGCCATGAAAGCTGAGAGGAAGTTTAATTCATGTGTATGTAGAGAAGCAGCACAAACCACCTGTCCTACTGACATCTTAACTCTTTCAACTCAATCTCTAAGTGGAATTGGCCTGGGATATCTGTATGAGACCCCCCCTGCACAGGCTGAATTTCAGAAGATGAGAACTGCTGTGACAAAAACTGGGTGGGGAGGGAAGCAAGAGCACTCCCACCACTCCCAGCCAGATTCCAGCTTGCATGTAGTGTCTGATCTAGGGAATGCTTAGAACCTCAAGAACCTGGGTAATGCAGGAAGGTCACCTTCTGCAGCATGCAGCAAAATCCATCCAATTCAGCTACAGAAACATGGCTGAGTATTGCTGTGGGAGCTGGGAACACTCATTTCCTTCTTCATCCAGCACTAATTCTTGCTCTTTCTATAAAGTGATTTTGCCAAGTTTTCACAACGTTCTTTATGCTCCCCATTGCTCTTTATCTCTGAACAGCACTGAGATGAGAACTGGTTCAAAACCAGGGCTGCATTCTCCTAAACCAATGGCAGGGAAATAAGCTCAAGCCCACAGTCACACAGATCTCTACAGGAGATTTGTTGTTGAAAGCACCACCACCATCCTGCTCCAAGACCTCCCCACTCCATGTGAGACCATGATGCCAGGGCAGTCTTGCTGGCCTGGGTTGTCAAGCCAAAGACTATGTGGAGGGTACTTGCTTTTGGAGGGATCACAGTGCTATGGGCTCTGACCTGCTTCATACATTCTCAGTGGGGTTTTTATGTTCAGTCTCATAGCAGATGAACAAAAAGTCCAATTTATTCACCTTACAACACAGAAAACACCAATTCTCTTTCCACCCTGCCTGCCCCTGCTCCTCAGCCCAGACTCACTAGCAAAACCAAATGCTGAAGTCCTGCCTCATGAAGGGTGGTTTTGACTATAAAAAGAATGGGATGCAGGATGAAAAAAAAAAACAAACCAATGATCAGGAATACAAGGAACCATTGCAAACATCACCTACCATAACTGCTGGGAAGGGGATGTGCTCTGAAGTCAGGACAGAAGGGGAAAGGGATGGACTCAGCCAAAAGAGCCGTAATGGAAAACAAACAGATGTCACGGCTTCACCGGGAAGAGCAGACACCCCAGTCCCCACTTTACACCCTCCTTATCTCTGCTGAAAGAGGAAAATCAAATATCCACCTGTGGCAAGTGACTGGCAGCACTGCCTTATACAACTGTGGGATCTTTCTGTTTATCNAATGCCCACCACAGCAGTCACTGAAACTCCACCAGTACAGGAGGCAACAAGTTGTGCCTCCATTCTTCTGCTGGCTGCAGATAGAGTTCTTTTTCTTTGCAGGAATTTGTATTCAGATTTACAAAGGAAAAAGGACAGGGAAAATCATTAAAAAATCACCACTTGGTTAAGAAGTGTTACTAGAAAACTTACCTTTCTCTGAACCTTTTTTCCCCCAAGGATGGTGAGCTCTGAAGTCCAACGCACAGGGAATTAAAGTGTAAACATTCACATATTTAATAGTACCATCAAAATAACCATCATCACTACATTAAAAACTTCAAAAATGCATTTGGGTATGGTCCTAATATAAATTAAATATATGAACTAAACGTAAATAAATTTAACATTAGGTAATGCTATAAATAAAGGTAAATGCGTTTAGTGTACCTTTGAGTCATAAAAATGCCTTAAAAAACAGGTAAGTTTACAGCTTATCACCAATACTCTGGATACCACTGTCATGATTTTCTTTTTTTTTTTTTCAAACATTGAGAAGTCTACATTTGACAATTCAGAATGATTTTTTTGGCCACTGAACACTTTGATGGAGGAAGAGGTGTGTGGGATGTCCAGGATGAAGTCCAAGTTTTATTTTCACAATAAAACTTCTTTGATTCCCAGCGCTGATAACAAGGCTCTTTCTTTTCAAAACCTTACTTTTAAGTGCTTTTTTTTGTTTGTTTGTTTTTATTTTGGTTTTTAACTCGTTTAGATATCCATTTTGCGAAGGCTCATCCTGCTGAAGGAGTCTCTGAGGGAGAGAAAATACAATGATGAGCTCATATTTTCCACGATGAAATAAGAAGCCTTGTCAGATGAATGACTCTGCACTTGATTTCCAGTATTTTCTACAGCTGGCTACTACAAAAAAATGAAGTTTGCTGACATTAACTCACTGTCTTTGGGTCTGTATCTGGCATCACTCCACTGCCCAAGATTCATGGCCATGAAAGCTGAGAGGAAGTTTAATTCATGTGTATGTAGAGAAGCAGCACAAACCACCTGTCCTACTGACATCTTAACTCTTTCAACTCAATCTCTAAGTGGAATTGGCCTGGGATATCTGTATGAGACCCCCCCTGCACAGGCTGAATTTCAGAAGATGAGAACTGCTGTGACAAAAACTGGGTGGGGAGGGAAGCAAGAGCACTCCCACCACTCCCAGCCAGATTCCAGCTTGCATGTAGTGTCTGATCTAGGGAATGCTTAGAACCTCAAGAACCTGGGTAATGCAGGAAGGTCACCTTCTGCAGCATGCAGCAAAATCCATCCAATTCAGCTACAGAAACATGGCTGAGTATTGCTGTGGGAGCTGGGAACACTCATTTCCTTCTTCATCCAGCACTAATTCTTGCTCTTTCTATAAAGTGATTTTGCCAAGTTTTCACAACGTTCTTTATGCTCCCCATTGCTCTTTATCTCTGAACAGCACTGAGATGAGAACTGGTTCAAAACCAGGGCTGCATTCTCCTAAACCAATGGCAGGGAAATAAGCTCAAGCCCACAGTCACACAGATCTCTACAGGAGATTTGTTGTTGAAAGCACCACCACCATCCTGCTCCAAGACCTCCCCACTCCATGTGAGACCATGATGCCAGGGCAGTCTTGCTGGCCTGGGTTGTCAAGCCAAAGACTATGTGGAGGGTACTTGCTTTTGGAGGGATCACAGTGCTATGGGCTCTGACCTGCTTCATACATTCTCAGTGGGGTTTTTATGTTCAGTCTCATAGCAGATGAACAAAAAGTCCAATTTATTCACCTTACAACACAGAAAACACCAATTCTCTTTCCACCCTGCCTGCCCCTGCTCCTCAGCCCAGACTCACTAGCAAAACCAAATGCTGAAGTCCTGCCTCATGAAGGGTGGTTTTGACTATAAAAAGAATGGGATGCAGGATGAAAAAAAAAAACAAACCAATGATCAGGAATACAAGGAACCATTGCAAACATCACCTACCATAACTGCTGGGAAGGGGATGTGCTCTGAAGTCAGGACAGAAGGGGAAAGGGATGGACTCAGCCAAAAGAGCCGTAATGGAAAACAAACAGATGTCACGGCTTCACCGGGAAGAGCAGACACCCCAGTCCCCACTTTACACCCTCCTTATCTCTGCTGAAAGAGGAAAATCAAATATCCACCTGTGGCAAGTGACTGGCAGCACTGCCTTATACAACTGTGGGATCTTTCTGTTTATCAAAGGTTGGAGAGATTCCTTTAACCGGTGATAATTCCTTTCAAGTTCCCGTTGATACTCCTTTTGGTCCGGGCCGATCAGGCTCTTGTTCTTCCTCAGAGCATCTTCACATCTAGGAAACAAAAGCCTGTGAAACTTGGGCACATAAAAAAAATACCTGGCTTGCTACAGCCTTGTTAATACAACAGTGCCAAAAAAATCATTCTGTTCCTCTGGGATGACACAAAACATCCTTCTCTGTCGTGTCTTTGGGGTAATAAAGACTCAGCTAAACCACTTGGTGTCCATGGGGAGAGGAGAGAGTGTCATTTTTCCAATTTCCATTTCAATTTCAGAGTGACAACTCCTTTTTCCTTTTAATTTACTCTTCAGTTGCATTTATGCTCCCCAAAGAGAAATGAAAAGCTGTTCTCCACACAGCCACTTCCAGTCCAAGAGGATTTAAAGATGGATAGATCTACTGCTCTCCTCAGGAAAGATTAATATGTAGCAGACTAAGAGACGTTCATCAGGAACATTTCCACTTGCAAACAATTGAAACAAAGGGTATGAGAAGAACAGTGTCATCCATGCCATTGATTGCATAGGGGAAAACTACACTGCCACTGGATCTGTTTGCTTGGAACACTTATTTCAATTATTTTTATGTGTTTTTTAATTCCTTGGTGTTTGCAAAAGATGCTGGGCTGAGACCACTTTATGAGCAGAGCAGCCAGCACATATCCAGAGAGAATTCTGCCAGTGTGTTCCACTCCGTTTGGAGAAATCCACTTCAGAAGGGAATTAAATCTCCTGGCCAGTTTCAGCAGTTTCTCCCAATCCTGCAAAGCTGTGAGGTCATTTGTGCCAGCGTGGCCAGTTGTGTTTGCTGGAACAGCAACACTTGCTCACAACTGTGATCACCAATTCCTTCCTGATAAACAGCCAACAACTTCAGCCCCTTAACTCATGGACCAGCAGCACAGGAGAAACAGAACAGCTGGGCAGCTGAGGAAGACAACTGTCCATGGAAAGTGGGAGATGGAGGTACAGTGGGAAATACTCCTCTCTCTGGACACCCCCTGTGCTGCTGTGGGAGTGATAACCCACCCAGCAGGCAGTTTGAAGACAATACTCTGTACCTTTTTGTGAAGTCTTTGAAACAGAGCCGTAGTTTGTTGTGATGTCTGAAGAGCTTTGGGTCGTTGGGTATGTCAGACAAGAAAACTTGTGCAACTTCTAATGGTCCCTGTAGGAAAAGAAGAGGAACAAGTAAGTTTCTCAGGACCATTTCTCATATCCCATCACTTCTTGCACGCAGAAACATTTGTAAAACACAACATTTCCTTACAGAATGCATCTTGAAGAACTGCAGCTGGCAAATCTGGCATAAATCACTAAACATCATGACAACTGAGTCCCTTTTAGGCTTTTTTTCTTGCTTTAAATAAAGCTCTGCTTTTGGAAAACAGTGTGAGAAAACGCACAGATTCTACATTTGTTTTCCCTTAGAAGGACTCCTGACAAAGTTTGCTCAACTCACAACTAATACAAAGTTTAAACAATGCAGACAGAACCAGGGAAGCATTTGCCAGCTCTGCAAACTCAATCCAGGACTTGAAATTCCAGCTGTTATTTTTTTTTCCAGCTTGTGCACTGCACTAGTAGAGATATACTCGTATTCTCTCAGTTTTTCCCTTTTTTTTTTTCTCCATTCACTAGTTTTGCTTTCCATTTTGTTGAAAAACTGCAACAGGGAACATGATCCTACTCCCACCCACCAGAGCCTGGCTAACCAAAGGGAAAGTAATAAAATGTTTATTATTTTTTTAATGGAGAAGAAGCAGCAGCAACAGAGAGAAACAACCATGAGTGGAAACAGCAGGTAACTGAGGCAGTGCTGTCTCTTCTCAGCCACTTTCCAGATCTAACCACATTTTCAGGTCTCTTATTCAAGTGGCAAAGTCACTGAGAGCAGCTGGTCTGGACCTACCAGTGACCTTAAACACATCCCACAGACTGAACAGGGGAAAAATCCAAGACAACTTAGAAATAAGGCTCAATACAGAACATCCACTGCATGGAGTGACATGTGCTACCCCAGTGTCTCCAGCTCAGACAGTGATCCTCACCTGGTTTACTGTGGTACCTACTGATCCTTGCAGCACCATCTGCAGCATCTTTGGGTCCGCAGGGTCTTGGTGGGTTGCAAAAGCCAATTCCTGTGTTTTCTTCTGCATGTCCTCTATGGCAACTTCAATGGGTGTCAAAATGATCTAAACAAGCAGGCAGAATGTTTGTTATGGCTGAAACTGCCAGGCACAGACCTTCTGAAACACCAAGGTCACTTGGTAACACACCAAAGTGCTGGTCTGGACAGCAGCACTTCAAAAGCACATTGTCTCAGTCTTGGTTTAGGAACATCAAGGAATAAAGTTTGATTTTTAAATGAGTTTCTATATCTGGCTACTCCAGAGCTTTCTGAGGTTGCTTCTGAGCGGGCAGACTCACGTCCCTTTGTGGTCACAACAACCAAGAGCTGCAGTGCTTTGGCATTTCTGACTGTGCCCCAGCAACCACACCAGCTCCCACCTACCTGGGAAAAACTCACGTAGCAACGGGATCCCTCTCTCTACAAAGGACCCCACTGACCCCTCGTTTTAGAGCATCTCAGGCATCCCCAGGCAGCAGAGGCCTCACCTCCTCTTTGTGGATGACGTTGATCCTGGTTTTAATGTAGGGGAAGGCGTGGGAGGTGGTCAGGATGGTTTTGCGCTTGAACTGCTCGTGCAGCTCGCCGTGCGCGCGGCCGTCCAGCGTGAAGGGCGTGCAGTACATGAAGCGCCGCAGGTTGTAGTTCTTGTCGAAGTAGGTGATCCTGTCCTTCATCTCATACGT